>PVJA010014494.1:0-47319 GCA_004027025.1 Myocastor coypus | reverse complement strand
CACAATCCATTTAATGACTTAGCAAGACCCTGCCTTAAGATGAAAAATGAAAGGCTAGGGATGTAGGTGAGTGAAAAGTTCCCTGGGGCTCCGTCCCCAGTATTATAGGAGGAAGGGAGGAAGGAAGGAAGGAAGGAAGGAAGGAAGGAAGGAAGGAAGGAAGGAAGGAAGGAGAAAGAGGGAGAGAAAGGGAGGGAGGGAGAGAGGGAGGGAGCGAGGGAGGAAGAAGAGGATAGGGAAGGAGGGGAGAGGAGGGGAAAGGAAGAGAAGGGAAGGGAAGGGAAGGGAAGGGAAGGGAAGGGAAGGGAAGGGGAGGGAAGGGGAGCGGATGACTCAGACGGTGGCGTGTGTGGCAGTGCAGGGTATGCAGGGCCCATGAGCTGGTGCTACAGGGTGGGGAAGACATGGCGTGAAGCAGCTGATGCTAAGGAAGGAACTTCAGCTGCTAGGAGCAAGCCCACGTGCCGCTTACAGAAACTAGACAGGGTCACCGAGGAAAAGCCTCCTTCCTGCAGACTGCAGCAGGTCCGTAGGGGCTTCACAGTCTTCCTCAAGAGCTGTCTCTCTGGGAGCCCAGAATGCACTTCGCAGTGAGGGGCAGCACCACAAAATAGCAAGAGTATGCTGAAGCTGGGCCGAGAGACATCGTCTCAGAATGGACTCAGAGGCTCTGCTGCTCTCTGCGAAGTGGCTTTGGAGCCAAGCCGGTCTGATGCCCCACGCTCTACCAACAGAACTGTGGACTAAGAGAAGAAAGAAATCTGCAGGGAACCTTCTAATGGAGCCCCCAGGAAAGGACAGGCTTTGGGCGTTGCGACACATATAAGTAGGAGCTGGGCTGGGTATTTCACCAAAACTAACCTGTGAAGTCATCTTTGTAGGAAAACGAGTGAGTGTCATTATGTGTAACTTTCATAACAATACCTGGCTTTACATTTACTAAAAGTAATGGCAAAGAAATGGTTCTAGATTTTTCTATTGGCACCCCAAAGTCCGGAGGCTCCAACAAAGGCCATACTCAAGCAACACCTCTCAGCCCAGTGGTGCAGGACCGTACTACTGCAGAAGACACAGCTCGCAGGGAGACATCAGCTGAGTATATGAAACGACCACCAGAGCGACAAGCTCACTATTCTGTTCACTAGGCAGAGGAATCGTGTCACCAGAAGATGCACAGCCTAGAATTTTAGATAACAAGTTCAAGTAGGAGAGGTTTCACATCATTTATAGTAAGATCCCTTGACTACCTTTCTGTGGATTTATTTACTGTGTTCCATCCAGCTTAAAGCCAGACTATTCATAGGAGACTCCAGAGTTCTAACAAATCCAGTTCCCACCTTCCTTTCTTACCATCCTTTACCTCTCCCACCATTCACACTGTATCTGGCCTGGACCAGACTACTCTGGAGTCTCACACACCCCACCTGGGTAAACGCAGAGACACCCCTGCCCCTTGCACCTTACTGTGCCGCCGTACTATGCTGCCCAAGAAGGACTCCAAAGAGTGACCTTTAAGGTGTTTTTCTCAGCTCCCTTGTTGTCCGTATTCATGTATAACCGCCTCTCAGTAGGACATCGCAAGAATTTGATGTTTGTCTGATTAGACCACCTGGGAAGTAAGTTCACTACCAATAGTAAGTGACTTGCTCTCTGTTTGGGGAACGTTGCTCCATTTTCCCTGATTAGCCTGTGTCGTGGGGATACTTGCCCGAGGTTCTCACACTCAATACCAGACTGCTTCCTCCTCAGTGCAGTGTAGGGTTCAAGAATAAATAAATTCATCAAATGATTTTAGCAAGAGAAAACACATAAGCAGAAATGATTTGGCTTGAAATACCATTAGGAGGGAAGATTTGAGGGATAACTTCAGAAAGATCAGGGTACTTAGCAACAGAAGAGAAAGAAACCTTCTTGCAATCTTCTGGATTGTGGGGGGACCCTTTGCCCAATGTGGCAGTAAGGAGATAGGGGGGACTCCCTTGCCCTTACCCTCCCCTGGCTCCCTTATGTGCTTTGAAGAGCCACATGTTCCAGGACTGGCCAGGGAGCAGGAGTCTCTAGCCTCTGGGGGGTAGGGTTGTAGGAAGGCTGTGCTCTGTCTGCTGTGTTGCTAGGGGCTCGCTCTCTCCACGTGGTCTACTGGGGATCACTTGAATGTGGAGCTGTTTATCTGTGGAACTGCATCAACAGGATGAGGGCTCCAGTGTTTTCTATTTCAATATAGCTGGTCTATGATCTTTGCTGCTACCTTTGTTAGAGTTGAGTTTTCAGAGTCTCCTACTATCATTCCTTGTATCATATAAATAACTCAGTTGCAGTGGTTAGCATTTCTTGGATAGTTAGGTCCCAACTTTTCCACTTCTGGCATGGTTCTTGCAATCCCTGAATCTCTTCTCATGGAGAACTTGGATGATGAGAACAGAACCAGAAGTTGTACAGATTCAGGGAGCTCGTTGTGTAGTAATTGCTCAAGGAATGTCGACCATCACTTACACCAACTGAGCTTTGCTTATCTCTTCATTTTGTATGAAACATTTTAGTTTATTTTATTATGTATTTAGTACAGGGTCTATAGGGTCTCACTACACAGCTTAGACTCATAGTGATCCTCCTGTTTTCAGCCTCCCAAGCACTGGGATTATAGGCATGCATTTCCACACTCTGTCTCAATCACCATCTCAGTGCACCCTGGGGGTGGGGTTGGCACAGCATGCTGGGGATTGAATCCTGATCCCTGTGCCTGCCTAAGCAGGTGCTTTAATCTGCTGAGCTATCTGACCAAGCCAAACCTTGCATTGTATTGTGTGGCATTGTGTTGTATTGTATGGCATTGTGTTGTATTGTATGGCGTTGTGTTGTATTGTATTGTACTGTGTTGTATTGTATTGTATTGTATGGCAGTGTATTGTACTGTATTGTATTGCATTTTTATTTTCAGTGCTGGGGCTAGAACCCAGGACGTCATGCATGCTAAACAATTGCTGTACCACTGGGCTACACCCTCAGCCCTTCTACCATCATTCTGGACAACTGAAGTTCTCTTCTGATAGATGGTGTTCTATTTATTTATTTTGAATACATAAGGAACTATTTGTATTTTTGCTTGGCCTGGCAAACAACTACTCCTCCACTAATGTACTTCTTATTGTTGGATAATATTCTTGGGTCTCTAATATTACATAGAAAGCCTGGGGAAGCATAAGAGCTAGAATGCAACCTCTAAGGGGACCTGGCTTGTGCTAGATACTCAGTAGGTATTGGTTAGGGGTGCACAAAGATACTGCGTCCATACCATTCCCCTGAGACAGGGCATGGGCTTCCAAGGGGTGACAAGATTCATTCATCCATGAAGATATGTTGGGATCTGTCAAGTACAGAATGTCCCTCAGACCTAGAACTTTGTCTCAGCGAGTGTAGCCTGCACCCTCTCCTTGTGAAGCCCAGAGCCTGGGGGGAAGCCAGACAGCGCCCCCAGCAGGGGTGTAGGTGGGATCCAGCAAGCAAGTGAGCCACACCAGGGGCTGGGAAAGCTCTTTGGGACCGCAGTGGAAGCCATCACTGAACAGCCTAAGGCCTCTATTTTGGGCCTGTATTTTGTTTAAGGCCGTAAGTACTTTTCTGAAACTATTTCCTTGTTGCTCATCCGTAGCTCAACTATGCCAGTGCTAAGGAGAAGCAAGGGAGAGCTTTGGGGCTGACCCTTGAAGTGAATGTAGTGAGAAGGGGCTGCGAAGAGGCAGGGGGAGCCTCTCCCACCTGGAGACTCATCCCAGCTTTTTTCTCTGCCAAATCCTGGAGCACAGCAAAAGCCATGCCCTTATGATTCTCCAGGACCAGAAAATAACCACAAGAGGACGTCTTCCAGCCATGAGAGAGGACCGAGCGGAAGAACCCTTCCTCCAGCATAACCAGGAAGCTATAAGTTGCATGAACTACTTGAAACCCATCATTTCCCATGTTGCACAGCACGGGGCATGGATCCCTGAGATGAGGGGGACCAGAAGGGGAGTTCTAGCTTGGCCTTGGTTTTCTGTCTGACTATAGCCCAGAGTCTAGCCATGTGGCTGAGGTGAGAGGCGAAGACTAGTAACAGGGGAGCGCGAGGTGACCTTGGTCTGCAGGGTCTCTCAGCGCCTGAGAGAAAAGAACAAGGTTCAAGCAAGACCCACAGAAGCCCCCTTGGGTCTTCAGCCCACTCTTCCCATACCTAGCCTGTCTACTGCAAGTGGCTGTGTTTAACGATGACACATAGGCTAAAAAGTGAAGCCTCAGGCACTGGAGAGAGGGACAAGCAGCGTACCTTTTGGACAGGAGAGCGGGCAGAAGAGAGGGGCTGCGGCCCTTGTCTCTGGAAACCACTTATAGAAGCAGAATCACCATGGTGTGTGTGTGTGTGCGTGCATGCGTGCGTGCATGCGTGTGTGCCTGTGTGTGTATGTGTGTGTGTGTGTGTGTGTGTGTGTGTGTGCATATGTGTGCATTTTCAGGAGGAAAGAAAGACATCTCCTTTGTAGAGTTCCAGAAAGTCTGTTTCTAGGGTGGTAGGGATTCGCCGAGGTGCCACCTACGAGCCTGTGGCCACAGCTGTACAATGCCTGGCTCCTCCCCATGCACTACTTGCAGTTGCTGCTTCTGATTCCGTGATGGACCCAGTCACCCACAGACTCAGCACTCACTCCGGACCACTGTCTCTCCTGGGAGTGGCCTCCAGACGGAAGCGCACCTGAAGTGGGAACTCTGCAGTGGTAGGCCACGGGCAGAGTACTCTTCTGCTTTGAACTCAAAGGTATTTCTCTCACAACAGCGACCTTGGGTATTTTGTTTCTTGGGTCCATCTCCTTTGGCTACTGAATAAGGTTTGAGCCACCACGCTCTGTGTGGAGCAGGTCTTCCCGAAGTGCTGGAAGCTGAAGTCTCCAATGTGCAGGGACTTGTTGCAGTCCCACCGGCAGAGTCCTTATGCGTGGATTAATGCCTTTCTCCCATGAGTTCTACATCTCACAAGACTCTTCAGAGACTGTGAGACAGTTCGTTATAAAGCAAGCCCATCCCTTGCTTTTTGTCCCTTTTGCATGTGCCTGCTTGCCTTCCTGCTTTTTGCATGAGGGAACAGCAGGAGTCTCTCCACAGATGCGCCTGCCATCTTGGACTTCCCAGGCTCCATAACTGGGAGCTAAAATAAACTTCTTTTCTTTTTTCTTTTGGTGGTACTGGGGATCGAACTCATGATCTTGTGTTTGCCAGGTAGGTGCTTAAGCCACTGAGCTATCTCCCCAGCCCCTAAGCTTCTTTTCTTTAAACATTTCCTAGCATCACATTTTCTGTTACAGCAACAGAAGGTGGAATAAGGCTTGTCATCTCAACACTCTCAGAAGCTGAGGCAGGAGAGTTCCAGGTTCAAGTAAGACCTGGGAAAGTTAGTAGCTTAGGATACTCTTTCTCAAAATTAAAAAAAAATAGATTTAAAAAGTGGGAAGGGCTGGGGACATAGCTCAGTGTGAAGGCCCTGGATTCAAATCCCAGTACCAACAAAACAAAACAAAAACATACACTGACACATGTTCTATCACTGTCTTGATCTAAAGTGTATTGGTTGTCTTATGGAAGAATTAAGACAATTTTTCATAAGCAGCTCCCCAATCCCCACTGAAATATGGCCTGACTATCCAGCTGCACCTGTGCTCTCCACACGCCTCGAGTTTTCATAAGAAAGAACACAATGGGACACTTGTCAATGACACGTTTTTCACTTTATTGAAATTCTTTGTTTTACAAAAGGTCTGGTGTACTTAAACCAGTCCTGATTCTTCTAGTCCCTGAAATACAGGTCCACGGTCATTTCCATGTCCTCTCAGATAGGTATGTAAACTAGTCGACTTTGTTTTAAAGGTTCAAATATTTAACATTTCAATATTGTTTTTACTTGACAAAACTTGAGTTTTCCTAAAGGAAAAGACCGAGTAAGGAAGTCGTATGATTTTTTTCATGGGTAGGGCACCTAGGTTCTCTGTCAGAACCAAGTTGGTGACTTTTAAAGCAACATTTTCCTGTCTTTCATATTTTTCTAACAGATTTTGCAAGTGCCAAGCTATGTAATAAAGAGTGCTATGTTTATATATACATACATATATTGGCTCTGAAAGAAAATGCATGAGTACATGCGCACTGTGTAAACATAGCAATTGGTCAGAAGAAGTCTCTGATCATTAGGACATTAGTCACAAGCGTATTGTAAGTAAAGAATGACTGAGAGCACATATCGGCTTTGTTGTCAGCCAGGGCCTCTGCTGGACCTGTGGCTGCAGGAGCACAAGCAGAGTGCTGCTCACCTGATGTGGCTGCTGATCCTGGATCTGAGACCTGACTGAGCTTGAGTCTCCCGAAGTAAGGGGTGTCTGCACCCATTTGATGTCACATGGCTCTCTCAGGTCTAGAACTTGTACGTGGCCAGGTTCAACCCCTCTTCAAGGGGACAGCAGAGTATGATCTCCCTGACATGGAGAGTTGCAAACGTGCAGAGGACCACGGCCCTTCCTTCTCTATGGAGGTTACAGAGATCCCTGACTTCCGTCACTCCAGTAAGATCCTTCAGAATGCATGCTTCTCCTCACCTCAGGATCACACTTGAAGGGGCTGGAAGATACAGTGTGACCTCCCAATAGCTCTGAGACACAACCACCATGGTGTGTACCCTGAGTGCCTAATAGTGAAGTGATGGACTCAGGTTGACTTGGGCAGCCCCTATGTTACCCTCCAAATCAGCTCTCCTCCTGCACAGATGGTTAACTTGGGTGTCCCTTGAGCTTAATCTTATACCACACAGCACAAGGTTTTCCATAGGTAACTTTCTAATCATTCATGTGTCTGGCTCAAGCTAAGATCTAGCCAATACATGTCCAAGTACAGGTGGGACCTTGGTTCAGTCATCTTGATCTTCTGACTTGGGAGTCAGATAGAAGGGCCAGTTGAGTATTACCCAGAGGTAGGTTCTTACCCAGACTGATGCACCTTGTACCAATAATGTGGCAAAGTGGATAAATGAATCTAGCACCCAAGATACTATTAGCACACCACTGTAGTCATTCAATAACTGCAAAGTTCCCTCCCCCTTCTCCCCTGCTTGGTTTCTTCAGGTATTTTGCATTCCCCTCTTATTTCTACAGGTGTGTGTGTGTGTGTGTGTGTGTGTGTGTGTACTCCACAAATTAAGGTACAGTGTGTGGAGACTGAATAAACAGAGGAGACCAAGTCACTTGAGATTAAGCCAGTGGGGCTTAACTGCTGGGGAGGAGGATGTTGAAGCTCTTGGCCTAACTGAGGTTTGGAAATAATCTGATGAATAAATGATGCATCATTCTTCCCATCTCCACAGCTGCCTCTGTCTCTGAGAGCTTCTGAACATCCATCTATAACCAAGAGACCAAGGAAAGCATAGATACTGGGCCCTAGCAATGGTGAGCCAACTGGTGGTCCCAGTGGCCAGAGCTCTTCTCTCAGAAACCTTTTCAGAAGTAGAGGCAGGCAGTGGGTCTCATAGAGTACATGGAAGCAGATGTCTTAAAGGAGAGTGACAACAGGCCATCACAGTCCTGGTATAGGGCTGTGGAGACTGGGGGTGCTAGGCTGGGCAGAGCAGAGGCATGGCCAGGGTAGCCTCAAGTGATGCCCCGCCCCAGAAATGCAGGATAGAGGCTCAGGGGCACAGCCCTACCTTGGGTTATGCCCACTTTTAGAATCTATTGCATGTGACCCCAGCATCCTCAGCATGCCCACAGTTTGTCACCCCCCATTTGGAGAAGTTGCAGCGGAAGATGGTGTCTTCTGTGCCCTTGCAGGCGACGTCATCCATCCAAATCCTCCCTGTACCTGTGGAGACAGGGCACCATGACTTCTCAGCAAGGCTGCAGAAAAGAGGAGAAAAGGAGGCAGCACTGTGTCTGCCCTTGACCAGGCTGGCCATGGCTGTGCAGGCATTTGTCAGATCTGGTGGCTTCCATCTGCGGTCTCACCCCACCTAGAACTTGTGCTTATTTCTAGGCTGTATTTCTTGCAGCTAGAATAATAACTGATGGTGAGGAGATTCACCGCTCCTATGTCTGAAGTGTCTTACACACAGGAGCTTCTGTAGGTAGGTCTTAATAAATCCATCTTAGAGGTGGGGAAACCATAGCTCAGGGCAGCTGGTGCGAGGTCGCTTGGTTTGTAAGTGGCAGAGTCTGATCTCCAACTTAAGTCTTGCTGCTCCCAGGCTCACACTTTGTAAGAGATACTGCACAGTGGCTCTGACATGGTGTCTCAAACCCTTTGCTGATGAATAGGGTGGCAGGGCGTAATCAAGCTACCAGGTGAGGCAGACTGGATTTCCCAATGACCCAGAACCAAGTTTATCAGTATCAACATCAACTCCAACCTTGTGGGGTTTTAAGAAGATGATCTTGCTCTCTGAGCCCAAATAGTGGTTCTGGAATGACAAGCAATCCCAGAATTTCACCTAATGACAAAACAAATACTAAAGGATAGGCAAGAACATCCCTACACCAGAAGTAGCTAGGCCAGTCACCAGATACAGGGTCGCTAGGATGATCTGTTAGTGGCTTCACCCATGGCTGGTCCTGCTCACCTAGCTCTAAAGTGGACTGACCTGCTGCTCTGAAGGTGCTCACACATGGAGGGCCAGGGGCTATCACTGGTTCTCCCAGGATCCTGTCTGAGCCATGAGGGGATCAACTTGGCACTGAGTTCCCTCAGTGAGCAGCAGGGGCTGGGGACAACTGGGCCTCCCTGAGTGATTGGGAGGCCTTCTCTGGCTTGGGCATGGTGGGGCACAAGGGAGTAGGCTCTGATGATGAACTTGGCAGGAACCGGTGGGCTCTCTGGGCTGATGGCTATGCATGGCAGAGCCCATTCCAGAACCTTCTAGAAGGACAACTGGGCTTCAGGGCTCCCATGCAAACCATAGTTCTGCTGCTCAAAGTGAGACCCTTGATTTACAGCAGTTGCATCATCAGGAGTTTGTTGGAAATATGAATCTCTGAATCCTGTCCAGGTCAGATAGAAGCAAGATCTGCATTTTAACAAAGGGGCTGAGGCTGACAGCTTGGGAAGCACTGCCCTAGGGGCAGGAGAAGGGCCTTGCTGTGGGGTATGTTCCAGCTCAAGTCTCAGCACCATCTAGGGTGGCCATTTCCATTTTCAGATCAGGACAGGAATCCCCAAAGTAGGAGCCTCAGGGTGGAAACTTACTACAGCGGAGGTGAATCCAGACAACTGGTCACCCAGCAACTCATCTGCTAGATCTGTGGCCTGGGATCAAAAAGCACAATGTGAAGGGTCATAAACTAGGTGCCAATATTACATGACCATGTCACTTTGAGCAAGTCACTGAGATAACAGCTCCTGTACTGGAAGGCACTTTGGAATTTGCCAAAGCCTGTAACCAAGGAACTTGAAACCAGTATTGTACCAGGACCTCACGCCATGTCCTCCTCATCTAGCTTTCCAGAAGCTTGACAATTTCTACCTCTTTCTTAGTGGAACTACACGTTAGCACCTTAAGTGCTATTACTGACTCTTGGGCTACCGGGTGAAATGGCTTCGTAAGGAATGTCAGGGGACCACCTGAACCCCAGTGCCGCCAGCTGAATCTGCCGTGTGGAGAAAGCAATTTGGATGTGTTTTTGTTCTGTAGAGATCTTCTTTGTCTGCTGTTATAGGATTGCCGTGAAGCGATTTGGGGATAACACAGGGAGGACCCTGTCTTTGCAGCCTGCTCCTGGCCTGGAGAGCTGGAGCTCTTACACAACAAGCTCCTGCAGTCCAGCAGTCATGTGCAGATTAAACATCTCTGGGAAAACATATCAGTCTACAAATTACCCAGCAAAAGGCTGAGGGCCCCAGAGCTCTGCGGGATTAGTCACACCCAAAGCAAATAAGGAAGCAAATAAAGGAGACTAACAAATAAAGAACAGGCCCAGGGTTACCCGGACCAAATGCGCATTTAGAATCTCAAAGCTCCCAGCTTT
This sequence comes from Myocastor coypus, assembly GCA_004027025.1. Classification (NCBI taxonomy): domain Eukaryota; kingdom Metazoa; phylum Chordata; class Mammalia; order Rodentia; family Myocastoridae; genus Myocastor; species Myocastor coypus. The sequence goes on along the minus strand of PVJA010014494.1, from coordinate 37,297 downwards.
AGCTGGGGCTTAGCCAGGGAATTCTGGCCCATGTCCACGTGTGGAAAGCACAATAAAACAGGAACAGGGTCGTTACACGAGCGGCCTTGAATATCTTGGTCTTGACAACCATGTGGGGCCTCCCTGGAGGGGGAAGGAAGAAGCAAACCACCCCTGCTCCTCTCCCTGCTGCCGGAGCCAGCACTCTGTGGATGCTGGGTGCCAATCACCACGGCAGGTTGAGAATGACAAGGATTCCTTGAGGTGTAGTCCTAGGGCCCAAGGGTCACCATCGCACGCCTGGGAGTGGTTAGGAATGTGTCAGTGGCTCATATGTGCGCTGCTGCTTAGGCCAGGTCTGTGGCTCCGCCTGGCTGTCTCTGAGTTTGAGCTACACAGCACAGTCCTGGTCCTGCTGGGGAGAGCAGGGGGACTCAGCTCTCTGGAGCAAATGCAGCAACCAGTGCCCTGATAGCATGAGGAGGCAAGACTGGGTTGAGAGCCCAGGTGCTGTGACCTCACAGCACCAGATATGGAGGTAACAGGCATCTGAGGGCCTACTGTGTGCTCAGCATTATTCTGAATAGTGTTTGGAATACATCAACAAACTAGGAAAGACCAAAGAAAACAGAATTTCTGCCTCTTGAAGCTAGTGTGTGAGCTTTGTTATGTTTACCTGCAGTAACATGACTCACAGAAATATGTTATATAGGATCCTACAGTATTCACCTGAGCTCACCAAGAGTTAGACAGGCCAGCTACTTAATAGATGGGGGAGAGAGAGAGAGAGAGAGAGAGAGAGAGAGAGAGAGAGAGAGAGAGAAATGGAAGTGCCAGCAGATGAAGTGATTTGTGCATGGTCTTGTTAACTATGATGGTGGGGCTCACTCAGCCCAGGTCTTGTTCCTGATCAGAGAACCACAGTCCACAGTGTACAACATTTAATGTAAGCCAGGAGTGGCACACTATGGGCCAAATATGTCTCAATGCCTATTGTTGTAAATAAAGTTTTATTGGGACACGGCCCCACTTGCTTGATTAGACATTGTCCATGGTCATTCTGCTGTAACTACAGAAGTAAGGAGTCATGATGGTCCTTCACCACTTCCTCTCTGACAGTCTTCTTAGCCCCTCTTTCCACCTGCCATGAACTAAACAGCTTTGCTCCACCACTCCCTGCTGCCAGTGTTGAACCTTAGTACCAACTGACCATGAATCAAACCCCCCAAAACTGTAAGCCAATTTAAGCCTCTCCTTCTTCAAGCGATAGGTATTAGATATTATGTCCCAGAAATGACAGAGGTGACTAATACAGCAAATTGGCACTGGAGAAGTGGTTCATTGCTGTGACTGTATCTAACCATGAGCTTTGGAGGTCTTCAGAACTGGTTCACTGGAGGAGTGGAAATGTTTGAGGAAGTGGGCTAGAGTAGCCTTAGACAGCTGTGTGCAGATCTTCATATTGGTGTGGGTGGAGACTTCAACAGGAAGCCAGATGAACATCTAACCTGCAAGGTGGTGATATTGGGAGATGAGGCCTTTGGCAGGTGATTAGGTCCTAAAGGTGTACCTTCATGATGGGTTTACAGCAGCCTAAACAGCTTAAGAAGATGCTATAGTAAGCATGCCAAGGAATAGAGACTATCATGGCTACATTGTGTCTCTCCAAAACACAGATGTTGAAGATCTAACTCGTAAAAGGACTCAGAGTGTGGCAGTACTAGGACATGAGGTACCTGAGACGAGATGAGGTTACTCAGATGAGTTCTAAGTCATTAGCCTGATATCCTAAGAAATGGAGGTCAGGACACAGACACATACAGAAGAAAGCCAGGCGGGCACAGAGGTAGAAGTGGAACCACACGCCAAGAAGGCAGGCCTCAGGAGAAGCCCACCCTGCCAGGACTTGACTTTGGACTTCCCTCCAGATCAGGGAGGAAATAAATTCCTGCTAGTTCAGATGCCTGGCCTATGGTATTACTGCTGCAGCCATGGCAGCAGGACATGGAGTCTGCCAGAGAGACAGACGTGGTGGGGGAGTGGAGACTGGAGGTCGCTACAGGCAGTGTTCAGAGGGTTCATGTCGCTCTCTGGCTGGGAAGGATCTTGCTGTCCCTCCAAGACTCCAGTACTGTCTGTGGGGAGGTAGCACATACTCTAGCAAGTCAGAGGAAAGCAACTGTGTGAGAGCTTTGAAGCCTCCTCCTGTGAGGACCCCCGGGCTATCTGGGGATGCTCACCTAGAGGAGAAAAGGCTCAGAGAGGCAGAGACAGCCCAGCAGAGTGGGTATGGCTCTGGATTCCTGAGATGCCAGTCGGGGCTGAACACCGGCCCTGCCATTTGCTAGCTGTGTGGCCTTGGCTAAGTTACTCGGCTTCTGTTTGCTCATTCGGAAAAGAGGATAATGTCTGTGTCCGCTCAACAGTACTGTAGCAGTTAAATGGGATTTCATAATGTGGTTAGAATACAGGCTGGAACACAGGGAGTACTATACTCATGGGAAGTAATAAAAGTGTAGGGAGATAAGAGAGCGAGCTGCACAGCCTCGAAGAGGGACTAGTGAGGTGCCGGAGGGGCTGGGAATGAGCCCTGGTGGGGAATTGCCAGGAGACAAGACGGAGACTCAAGGAAAGAAGCCTACCTCCCTGCCTGCCTGTGAGACAGTGATCTCCACCACTGGAAGCTACCAGGCAGGGCCCATCACGGTCCAGGGGACGGGGGCTCGAAGAGGACGCAAGTCCCAGTATCCGCCACCCCTCCCCAAGTCTGCCGCTTCTGGGGGGTCTCACCTTGCCCGAAGCGAGCTGTCCGGTACACTTCCACGGCTCCGCGGAAGCCCAGCATGCGGCACACCACATCCCCGTCCTTCTTGTCCCAGCCATCGTCGCACACAGTGCCCCAGCGCCGATCGTGATACACCTCCACGCGGCCCTCATGCGGGCCTGAGCCGTTCACCAGGCGGATCACTGGGACTTCCACAGCACCTGAGGGGACAGCCGCTGCCAGTCACCACCTGGCTCTGGACATATCAGGGCCCCATGCAGGCAGCTTCTCTGAGGCTTTTCCGAAACAGACAGGAGGGACGTGAGAGTGGGGCCGCAGCCCCAAAACCGGGATGTGTCCCTCCTGCCCTTTGTCAGCTTTCTTCCATTCCAGTCCCTCTTTCTTTGTTTTCTTTTAGATTTATAGTAAAAGTGAGTGGAAGACACAGAGACTCCCCTCAGCCCCTCCTTTTATCAAGTCCCCCGCCAAAGTGTGTGTGTGTGTGCGCGCGCGCGCTTTAGCAATGAACCCACTGATGCATCAGGCTCCCCCAGAGCCCATACTTCTTGGGTCGGATGCATTCTGTAGTCTTGGACAAACGTCTGATGATAGTATCCACTGTGACAGGGTCATACAAAATGAGGTCATTGCCCTAAACACCCCCTGCCACCTATCTGCTCTGGCACCTCCACCCCAGTCAGCCATTGACTATTCACTGTCTTCATAGCTGTACCTTTCCCAGAATACCATATTGTAGGGAACTGTTGGTCTCACTGCCGTTAGTTCTACCCAGGGACAAACAGCAGCAGGAATGGGAGATAGATAAAAAGACAAAAGCGGGGCTAGGTGGTCGCTGTTCTTATGGGCAAAACTAATGCAGCACACAACGAAGTGGTCCTTTATTTATACTTTTTGCAAAGTTTGTAACCCGTGCCACAAGGTTGCCTAGCGACGAATAGCTGACCTTAATTGGGCAGGATGTTTATCTCAGGAGTGAGGCAACTTGTGTGCTGTAGGCACTGAGGCCCAGTCCCAGGTACACACATTTGATTAATTTCCTCGGGAGTCATAGAGTAGGTAACCTGTTCAGGTTGGCTTCCTTCCTTCTTCCTTCCAGAGTTTCATGTGTGTAGACAGTGACTGGACCCTGGGATGATCTCCCTGGTGGTGAGCTTATCCACTGATGGGCTCATAGGTGAAGGTGCTGTGAGGAGGTGGGGCCTGGCTGAGGGGTGTGGTCTGGAAGGACCTATCTTGCCCCAGCTCCTGGCTTCCTCCTCTTGCCCTCTGCTTCCTGGCTGCCATGGGATGAACAGCTGTCCTCTGCTATGCCCTAGCACCATGCCTTTCCTGCCTTGGAGCCAACTGAGCCGAGATAAGTCTCTCTTCCCTTAAGGGTATTTGGTTCCAGGAACAGGAAAGTGACTAATGCAGTCAACGATATTCATTAACATTTCCTCTATGTGCTTTCAGGGCAGGAGTCAGGGGTCTGTATCTTTTCCAAATGATTCAGTGGTAATCGATCTATAGGTAAGCATTCAGGGGCGACAAGTTTGAAAGATTAGTAAAGTTCCTTCTAGCTCCAAATGTTCAGAGATCCCAAGACCAGGGTCAAAGTCCTCCTTTTTTTGTACCTGGGAGAGGTGAGGTGGTGCTAGGGGAACTGTACGGTAGCATAGAGTAGTGGATAGCTAGCTGGTGCTCAGCTTCTTAATTGAATTGAACTAGCATGGTGCTGGGCATAGGAAGCCCACCTGAGGGTTGTTGCCAGCAGCATAAAAGGCAGAACAGAAAGATCTGCCAAAACACTGGTAGGGATGCTGTTTGGAGAAGCTGTTGGAGCTGCTGGAAGCTGCTAGTTCTCTCGGGCTGTTCTGCTGGAGGACCTTGTCATGCTGGCTTATCTGATGAACTGTACAGGAGCTTTGGTCCTCATCTTGAGCATTGTTTCCTGGCTCCAGAGTGGAAGATGGTGCACTGCCCAGCCTCATGAAAGAAGCTTGTTGCATTGGCTTTCCTGATAGGAACTCAGCTTTTCTCATTGCTGGAGAAGCTCAGGACCTCACTGTTGCTGAGGACGGCTGTGGTACTTTGCGGGGAGCTCTGGTGCTTACCTTGAGCATTGCTTCCTCACTCTAGGTCAGATCCCTCAGCCTGCTAGCACAGATGCTTCAGCCTGCTAGCATAGACTTTCTAGCTTCCACCACTGACCTTTGGGCCTTTCTGGCACAGATTTGTGAGGTAGAATCCAGGTCCTCAGCTAGACTCTTTAGTATTTAGTGTGTGGATAGATTTCCTACACTTGTTGTCTACATTTCTTGGGTGATAACTAATATTATAGAACATGTCCTGTATTATACCACTCCCCTTGCAAGAGCCCCAAACCATGAGACACAGTGACAAATAGGTGAATGCTGGAACACGTCCATGTTGCCAGTGAAACAGCCAACTTATCTCAACAAACCTGACCGAACCCTGCTCCTCAAGCTGTTCTGCTCTTCCTCTTTTCTCCTCTCTCCTCCCCTCTCCTCTCTTCCTTTCTTCCCTTCCCTTTGATTTTCTTCCTTCCTCTCTTCCTCCCCTACTATACACTGTTCAGATGAGGAAACCCAGAGCACTGTGCACAGCGTAACAAGGAAAACACCAGGAAATCACGCCAGTCCCAGACTCTCGATGATTACAAAGTGATCACTCTATGAGCCAGGGAGATAGCTCAGTAGAATAAGCGCTTGACTGGCAAGCACAGGGTCCTGAGTTCAATCCCTGGTACCACGGGGGGGGGGGGGAGTGGCCACTCTGAAAGGTTCTTCTCAATATTTAATGTATTTGCCTACATGCTCCATCCCATTTACCTCAGAATGAGTTACTGAACACATAGCTCCTGCCAGCTGCCAAAAGGCAGGCCAGGAGCTCTGGGGGAGCAAACCACGGAAGGAAGGTGGAGTCCAGAGACCAGGTCTGAGGCAGTGAAACTGCCTAAGTAATAACAAGGAGCTCAGCTGGAGCCGGCAGCAGCAACGGAGGCCAGGCCCAGGGCTGGCTCCAGCGCAGGTGTCTGCCCTGGGTTCTCCCAGCAATGCCTCGCCTCTGCTGCTACCCTGTCCTGGCAGGAGGCTGGGAACAGAAGACTCAGTGGGAAACTACAGGGTGACAGATGGCAGTAGGATGCCATGGGTCCTGGGACACCTGAGTGTCAGGCCAGGGAAATAAGCAGAAGCAAAACGGGACACGGGCGGGCAGCTGGACTTGACATGCAGAGTCCCTGACCTGGCCTCTTTGCTCTGGCCAGCCCCACTCACTCTCTCCCTTTCCTCACTTGCCGGGCAAGCAATTGAGACTCAGCGAGCCTTGTCACTCTACCCAGACCCAGCCCTGGAGCATATTCCTTGCCCTTTGTCCCCAGCCCCCCAGACGGAAGGCTACAAGCCACGTAGGTGGTTAATACATGCTACATACCCTGAAGGGGTCCAGATGATTCTGGAAGTTGTGTCACTTCCCCGGACATATCCAAACCAGACAGTAATTCATTCTTTGTCTTACAGAATGTGCCCCTAATCTGTGTTTTTTGCGTTCTCTTTCCCTCGAATGAAATCTGAGCTGTCACCACCTCCCTGGGAAACAGCAGCCTGACGTTTGATCTGTCCCACTTGGACACTCATGGGTCTGGCTGTTCCTTGAATGGTCCCTGTGTAGGGAGACCAGCAGCCAACGCCTTTGTCAGGCCTGAGCAGTGCTGCTACCTCAGGCGGCTCCCTTGGGCAATCACCAAATCAGCAACCCCCTCTCTTGCCTGAGAAGGACGTCATGACTTGCGAAGGGCCTTGGACTTCCGCAGGCTTGGGCTTCTCTGGACAGAGGGTTTCAATTCAGCCTTTCCCAGCAGCGTCTGCCCCACAGCAGCGTTTCCCCCTAAGCAACCAACCACAACAGGAAATACTCTCATCCTGCCTGAATGAACCGTCCCTCACTTAACCAGACATGGTGCCAGACAGGCAGTCTTGGCCTGCCTTGGGACCCTCCCAGGTCACTTATCATTAGTTCTTCTTCCTGAGATGCCCCATCTTGGTCCCTGCAGGGTGGGTGAGGTTACTTAGGGCCTACAAGGTGCCTTCCTCCCCCATGACAAGGGTTCATCACTGCACGAAAATCAGGCACTCCTTGGCCCACAGCAAGAAGGAACGGTCCAGCGAGAGAGCAGAGCTCAAGAGTGTCTATGACAAACAAGGGGAGCCAGGGTGTGGAGACCGCAACCACTTCCCCTACCTGGGTCTCGTTATGCAGTTGAGGCTGGCCTTGAGCTCACTTTTGTAGCCCAGGCTGGTCTCCAACTTGCACCGATCCTCCTGCCTCAGCCTCCCAAGTGCTGGGATTACAGGCGTGAGCCACCACTCCTGGCTCTTCCCTTACTTATTTACCGTTCTCCTTGACTCAGAAGCCCACTTAAAACCTCCTTTGCATCCCTTCTCGGTGGGTCCTGGAAAAACCCCTTACAAACAAAATGAGGATAGACAACCCCGAAGAAAGCTCTGCCCTCACCATTGCCATGTGGCTATCTGATTGGACTCATGGAGAAAAGGCCTGGGAGATGATCACACTTCCTCTTGTTCTGGGTTCCTAACCGGAACTAGGGCCTGCCTGTCTACGTGCTCACAGCTTACAGATGGAGGGGAAGCCTGGTCCTGCTCAACCCTGAACAGGAATGGCACCTTCTGCCTTTCGGCTCTTGGCTGGGAGACCCCAGCTAAAGGGAGATGCCAGGAACTGTTTCTTACCCAAACTTGAAAGACGGTGGAAGTTGTTCCGGTGCAACAGTCTATCTTAATCTCCAGCCCACAAGCCCTGGGCAGAGTTTTTCCTTGAGATCTCCGGCCCTCCACATCCTTAGAGGAAACACACAGGTGCACACAGGCCCAGGCCTGTGTTCCACTTTTCTTGCTGCCTTGGGTTTGGAGATCCTCAGCACCACCCATACCCCTTTTGCATAGAGAAGCAGAGAGAAAAGTGCCCTTCGATCAAAGTTCAGCAGAGCAGCATCTCTGCTGCGTCACTCTGTGTGATACAGGGCATCTGTTGAGAGACCCAGGGCAGGGGACACGTCTCTTCCAGCTGAGAAGCTGCCTTACTCTTGCAGATCAATGGGCTCATTGTTTACCCACCAGTTTTTCTGGGCATGAGTGGTTCTAACCTCTGCTTGAGGCTTTCTGCCACATTACAGCCCCAGAGGGTAGGACTCACTTCCTGCTCCCTGCCCTGCTGAACTGATGATCCTGCCTCCTCACCCCAGCCACTCCTGGAACCAGCCCTGTGGCCTTACCCACCTTCCTGCAGCAGGCCCTGGATCCTCCAAACCCTGACCTGGTCCTCCAGTAAAAACAGGGAGAGGACACTCACGAGACGGGGCCAGGTCTCATGGTGCAGAACACAGCTCGCATCTGGACTTGAAAGTTCTGCATTTTCTGAGGCTATAGATAGTAAGATCTTGCATGCATTCAGCTGTGGGCTACAGATGTCCCCAGGGCTTAGTGTGCAGAACTATTTTAGTTAATTGTAACAAAATCTTTGGGATATTCCAATCATCACAAATGATGGAGAAATAAGGAATTTGCCAGCTGGCAGAGACTGAGAGATAATATAGTGCAAAGCCTTCATGGAGCACATGAGGGAACAGAGGTCCAGGAAGGCAGCTGGGCTTACCTGGCCCTCCTGCAACGTATGGAGAGCCTGAATGTGACCCAACCTTTAGGCAGATTCGTCCGTCCTTCCTTTCTCCCCTAGAGTCCTTCATTTTCTAAGAGCTGTCTGCACGGGATCTGCTAACTTGCTTCACAACTTTACTGGAGGTGCCTTTCGGTGGAGCGGCCGCACTACAAGCAAGTGCTTTAACCCCAGAACTGTGATGTGTCCGCCTATCCACTGGCTGCCCCGCAGTGTGCTGGGAAGGCCAGGATGGCAGCGATGTCTCTGAGAAGCAAGGCTACCGCTGAGCTGTATTTGAATGTGTCAGTGATTCCAGGCAGGAGAAGGTTAAGTCGGCTTCAGCTTTGGAAGACAGTTCAGGGTAATTCTACTTCTTGGGCATAAGCTGGGGCATTAGCAGTGCATTATCTATACTGATGCTTTCTATCTGTCTTTATCAATGCATTTATTTTTCAATGACTCATTTATTTATCTATCCAGGAGCACACCCAGTACCTCAGCGACATTTCAGAATTGTAGTGGGCACCAGGGATCCAAGGACAAATAAGAGTTGTTTTTGCCCTCAGATTACCCCAACTAACCTAGAGAAAATGCCAGGATGTCAGAGCTGGCAGAGAACTCAGGGACCCCTCTGGCCAAGCCCATTATGTAAAGATGAGGAGACTGAGGCTGAGAGAGGAAATAAGCAGCTGTTGCTGGGAGGCCCCCCCCCTTCTGAGACCACTGGTCCTTCCCACGCAGGTAACACTGCACCAAGCCACTCTATCAAGACAATCAGGGGGATGTTCACCCAGGAGACCAAGGACCCAGATGGCTGCCCTGGGATTCTTGTCCCTCCCTGGTGCCAGCCAGGACCTTCAGTGCCAGGCTGAGCTGGCTGCGGCCGCAGCATTATAGGACCCTGTCTCTTTTCTGGTCACATGATGCTATGGAGTAATTGCAGGCAGTCCCTGCAAGTGTGCCCCCCAGGAGACAGGCAGTGTAGAGCAGTGAGCAGTGCAGCAAAGCGGGGAGGGACCCCACAGAGCCAGCCTAGGCACCCTGCTCTGTCCAGGTGCTTTCTCTTCCTTGTATTTTTATTTATTTTTATTTTCGAGACAGGGTCTCACTATGCAGTTGAGGCTGGTCCTGAGCTCACTTTTGTAGCCCAGGCTGGTCTCGAACTCACACCAATCCTCCTGCCTCAGCCTCCTGAGTGCTGGGATTACAGGCGTGAGCCACCACGCCCGGCAAAGCTATTTATTTATTTATTGTCTTTTTTGAGACAGGGTCTCGCTATGCAGTTCAAGCTGGCCTTGAGTTCACTGTGGTAGCCCAGGCTGGTTTCGAACCCGCAATGATCCTCCTGCCTCAGACTCCCAAGTGCTGGGATTACAGGCGTGAGCCACCATGCCCGGCTTATTCCTTGTGACCTCACTGTCAGAATTACTTTCCAGGTTGTTGAAGGGATCCGTGACCATGGGTCTCGCCTTGGCCAGACTCCAGCAAGAGTCCTCTGAGTCCTCCTCTCAATGACTAGGCCTTTACCTTGGCTGAAAGGTCTTGCACAGGGCACTGACATCATTCCTGACAACTCAAGGCCACACCTCTAGGATCATCCAGCTCCTCCCCACCTGGAGCGCCTACCTGGGACAGCTCAAGGCTACTCCCCAAATTTAGTGCTGCTTCCAGCCAGCACTTGAGAACTGGACCTCTCTCCCCAGCCTCTTAAGAGGTCAAGAGCTTAACTTTAGTAAGCACCAGTTACCAAACCCGGTGAATTTCCCATGCCAATAACTCCATTTCTGCTCTCTGCAACTCTTTCCTCCTCAGCTCGACTGCCCCTCCCCCGAGCTGGCCCTGGCCTCTCAGCTGCCTTTGAAACCACTGCCTCTGTACAAATCAAGGTTGCATCTAGTTCACGCTAGACCCTGTCCCCTACTGCAGTAGGCATTGGGATGAAGTCTGTCCTTAGCACTGCAGTTAGTCCCAGTTTTGTGTTTGACGTCAGATGTGGCAAGGTCATGGTAGGCGGCAAGCTGGTCAAGGCGTGCTGCATCCATGGCCCATGGCACTGCTTTGCATATGGGCCACACAGGCCTGGATGGGCTCAGAAGTGCCATCCAAGCCACTGGGACGGAGATTGCCAGGATTCTCTCAGAAATCGAGCTGGGAATTTGGAAGTTGGATGTAGGAGCAGAAGGTTTACAGACAGGGATGGTAGAGTCCACAGGCCATGGTGACGAGGGGACACAGTGACTAGCTGCCTCAGTGGCGATGGCCTCCAGAGCAGCCTTGGATTCTGGATGTCCTTCTTGTTCAGCCTGTGATGGGTGTCCTGGGCTTCCAACAGCTGCTCAGGTGCCATTATTCAAAGTGACCCAGATGAGTATCTGGCCCTTGCTACCAACAAACCCATCTAAGGGCTGCCTAGCTACCAGTCTTCATAGGCCCTGGAAGGGCAGGGAGTTTGAGTGAATGAATCTAATAGGGTAAAGGTGGTTTCTACAGAAAGGAGACGGAGTCGGGCTGCAGGGGTGCAGGAGTAGGGCCGGAATGCTGCCTTCACCACCAGCCAACACTGTCTCTTACTACCAACCTTCCTCAACACTGGTAGAGCCGTAGTGACTGGAGCCATCGCACACATCCTGGAGGTAGCGCACACAGGCTCCCTGTCGCCATGAGCTTCCACCTGGTTGGCCAGCAGCCTTGCCAGCAGTTCATGGGGCAGCTCCAAGGAGTCACCTAAGGACATCCCAGGTCACAGCTTCTAGAATGGGGTTGGACCCTTGCAAGCCTGTTTGTGGAGTGGCCATTTGCAGAGTGACTTCACGAACATGGGTGTCACCCTCCAGTTGGGTTAGCAAGCTCCTGACTTCCCTTCTTCTCCCCAGAGTGCAGTTCCTGGTGTCTTAGCACACTGTGAGAAGCAGGCTAGCACATCCGGCTGAAGCCTGCCTCCCGCTGTCAGCAACTTTCTGCTCACTAACGCAAACTGGATACGATTCCTTCAGCGAGGCAGCTTTGGAATGGCTCAGGAATGCCCTGCTAGGGCCAAGGCCACTCTCGTGCTCCTAACACAGATGGTATAAATCTCCTAACGCGTGGGATTCTCTTTTCAAAGCAGGCGTTTCTTTGCTCTCACTGCCTGATATGGTGCATACATATTTAGGAAAGGCAGGTCCCAGATGAAGCAGGCTGGGTCTTACCCCAGAGTCCCCTGAACTGGAAGGGGTCTTGGATGCTCACCTTGAGCCACTCCCCTACTTCACACATTTGCAGGAGCTCTGGCTTTCGTGGACCCCTGCTGTGAGCTGCTCATCTGCCCCGGGGAATGGAAGGGAGCTCTTAGCATCTCTTGGGAATCCATGACAGCACTTTGAAGCCAGCACCTGTTTTATTGTCCAGGCCCTGGCATCTCAGGATGCCCCTGTGCCTTGCATCCAATGGTTCCCCCTAATTTAGGTTCTGTGTTTTTCGACTGTTACTGAGGAGTGAAATGCAGAACAGGTTTCTCTCAGCACCACCGAGCCGGCGCCTTCCTTACTCTGCTTCTCAGGGCATTATGGAGGACCTCTTGGTGGCTAGCAGCTACCACCTCTTAGGCCTGGATTTCAGGGCTGGGGCAGCCTCTGAGCCACCCACCAGCAGCTGGCTTTGTCCATACTCAGTTCAGCCCCCAAACACAAACAAACCCAAACACAAACCCAGCAAAGCCGCACCCTAGGCGCATGTAGAGAATCTTCTTCCAGGAAGTCAAGGGAGAGCGGCAAAGGGAACTAAGGTCTGAGCTCTGCTTCCCTGCACACAGCAACATGCTGCAGTGTGCCTCCCTCCTGTGTCCTCTCATTATTCCTCACACTGGCTGGATGACTCAGTTATTAGGGCTTTCAGGAGACAGAAGAAGAAAGAGACCCAGAAGAGCCCGAGATTTACCCTGGGCTGCACAGGGATTGCAGGGTGGAGTCAGAGGAAAGAACACGAAGGTCTCCCCTTCCAACCACGATGTCAGCTCTCAGGCGGAACACTGAAGGCCCCTAACAGCCTTCTCTAAATGTGATGTGGTGTTTATCTAGCTCATAGCAGGCCCTACAGGCTCCACAGTATTTCCTGTTCTTGGGCCAAAGGGCTGCGTCTTAGGCTTAAAACAGTGTTTCTCAGCCCTGAATGCATGCAGGAATCACCAGGGCGCCTTGGAAACCAGAGCTCGTGGCAGTTCTGAGCAGAGCACAGGTGCTCTTCACACACAGCTGGGCTACGTTAGGGAGGATGGCTCCGGGGTCAGGCTGATGACGTACGTACGAGGTGTGAGGCATTGGTACCACCACTCCTGGGAAGGCTTTCCTGACTGGTGTCCCTCTGTGAGGAATGGTACTCGCAGCTCTCTTCTGTACCTCTGTGTGCTCTTGCTCACACACTGTGTGAAAGTGACAGCCACAGAGAGCCTGGCACACTCAGTGCTCGACATACTGCCCTGAATGAATGGAAGATGGGGCTTGCTAAGGCCCTAGGAACAGACTGGGCCACTGAGCCCAGGACGCCCTGTGCTGTGTACCAGAAGGGCCCTCCAGCCAGGAGAGCTTTGCCTCTGAAGGAGAGGAGAAAAGCGGAGCTAAGCCTGGAGTAGTACGGCCCTTGATGTTTGTTTTGCCTGCCTTCCCGTCCCCCAGCCAAAGCAAAACAAGAGGAAAGAAGGAGGTCGTGGAGAAGAGAAATAAACACATGGAGCCTGGAAACAGGCTCGGCCTTCCTGCAGCTGCAGAGAAGGGCCCCAGGGGTAATGCGGACCATCTGCCCATTAAGGAAGTTGAACTTTCATTCTCTTGTAAAGAAAGAACTCCCGGTGCCCCAGCCGGCCTGCAGCCCCGGTCTGCCGCCCCGCCTCCCCCAGCTGGGTGACACTTCTCAACAGGAAATGTGATCCTTATGCGAGGACAGGAGCCACCCCCAAGCGAGAACAGGCATTCCTCCTCAGGGTCTCCTGCAGAGCACGGTCTTCACCACCCGGCCTGGCCCGAGGGTGGTGCTGTTCAAAGGCTAGTGTGAAACATTTCTATGAATCGCTGCAGCCCTCTTCCAAGGTGGGCACTGGTGTCCCATTTTCCAGGTGAGGAAGTTGAGGCTCAGAAAAAAAAGTGACTTTTCCTGGTCACATGGTGAAAGGACCTCACTGGGGACTCCACTGTGCTGTCTCTGGGGTCGCACGTGGCATGCACTGGAATTTGCTGAATAGAAAGGATAGTGGAAATACCTTACACAAGATTTAGATCCCTATTTCCTACTATCTAGCTTTTGTTTCACTCTCCATTTACACTTCGGGTTTCTCACGCAGGAGAAGCCAGAAACCATGGGCCCTTTCGCGTCACATTCTGATTTATCTCCCTTAGCATCATGGTCTTGGGCTGCATCCATTTTTTCATTCATACCAATCCCCCTGCAACAAGTGGAATCATTCTGCACAATAAAAAAGGACCAAGGAATACCTCCTGGGGTACGTACCATGGCAGACCACACCCTCGTCTTTGCGACACCCGGCCTCACACCTTAGGGCACCTCCCTGGCTCTATTGCTTAGTCTTTAGAAACCGGTTTTTATCTCTTTGATGTTGCTGCCCTGAGCCACTTGGCTTCTCACAGGCGATAAAGATGTGACGGACCAAATCATAAGTGAAGAGCTTCTCCTGTCAGCTCAGAACCCAGCGCTCACCCCACTGCAGCAGAAGGACAGTGTCAAGGCCCAGAAATTCTGTTCAGAGCTGGATTTGTGGGAGTTTCCTGGGTGGCATGGGCGGACAGCGAACTCTTCTTCCTTTGCCTCTTGGGCCTCTCAAAGGGCAGTGAGAGGTTGGCATCCGCCAGCATCTAGGGCTAGAAAGAGCTGGGGGGAGCCCAGAGAAACGTCGCTGGCACTGAGAGCTCACGTCAGCCGGCCCAGGGCTCCCTAGAGACACACTGTGAGGAGGTGTTGACATTTACAAGGCCTCCCTGGACCCACGCCCGTGCCTACTGGTCTCCTGGAAGGGCTCTCTCCACTGTCCCTCAGGCCTGGGTTTCCATCTCTGTTCTGCTCCTCTAAATTCCAGAGCTAAGGCCCTGGCTGGGACATTTCCCATCCTTCGCTGTAAATCCTCAGACGCAGCACCCCTTGGAGAGGCCGCTTAGCATTTTCTAACTCTACAAACCCCAGCATGGTGGCATGGCGATGACCTCTCAGTGGTTCTCATTTCGCGTGTGACCGGGGACACACGCGCGTGCCCTCTCCACATTCATGAGCTCAGTGGCTGGGGTGGTTAGGCCTCGGTGGTGTGGAGCTCAACACAATCTGGAGGCAGGATCGTGGTGAGTGATGACTCACTGCGGCAAGTGACCCTCAGGGCCCTCAGTCAGCAGAGCCCCTGTCACCACACAGCCCTCCCTGGTGGGCCTCAGCTCTGCCTGTCTCTCATGTCTCTCTCTTCCACCCAAATTCCACAAACGGCTTCTGGAAGAAAAGAGGCTGAAGTCCAGCTCGAAGGGAGTTAGGTCTGTGTGGCACCGGTCCCACGTTCCTCCTAGGGTTTTGCCCACTTCCGGGGACAGGAGGGGACACGGAGCTTGGAAGTTAAGCTGGGGGAGCCACCCTAGCATATGTCACTTCCCACCATCTCAGGGGAGGGCTCGAGGTCATGGGGATTAAGAACAGTTCTCAAATTTGTTTGAAATGTTTTCTAAATAAATTGCTCTGCTGCTCCTGGCTTCAGGGAATGTCTCAAGTTCATCGGGACTTACAGCTTGCTTTGCACAAAACCCACATCAAAGATACAATCGTCAGTTCCCTGGGGGCCTCAAGGTGTCGTTTTTTTTTGTTTTCTTTCTAGAAAATTCTGTGTTCACTTCAGTCTGAAGTTTTTATTCCCAAAAATGTTCTCTGGCAGAGCAAATCTTAGAAACCACTTGCCACAAAAAGAACAGTGGCTCAGGGCAGTAGAACTGGTCCTGCACAGAGCTCTGCTTGAGAATCAGGTCAAAGCCGCCAACCTGCCCGGGGCCCTGCTGCCAGCCCTCACACAAACTCCAAACATTGGCTTGTTTATTCTTTTCCAGCCAACCACTCTTCTCAGGCTTGGCCGCTGGTTTCTGCCTCCACCTAGCACACGGCATCACTATTAACCACCCCGCTGCGAGAGGGCAGAGCACAGCTCCGTCCCTAAGGAAAATCGTTTCTCTGGGTCTTAGTGCTCATCCTCCGTCTGGGCCTCAGGCCCCACTCCTGCCTCTCAAGGCAAGAGCATGACCAGGGGACGCTAACAATGCTCTTTATAAGACATGCATGTGAAAGGCTAGCATAGCAGATCACCATGAGTCCAAGGCCGGCCTGCTGTACATAGCCAGACCTTGTCTCAGGAAACCAAGAAGAATTGTAAGAAAGAATGTAAAAAGACTAGCTCAGCTGTTCCTTCCTTTGGGAAGCCCCGCTCCCTCCACTTAGCCACCTGGATTTTGTATGTGTGTATGGTTGTCTCCCACTGAGCTGCATCCCTTGCCCTTTTGACTTCGAGACAGGGTCTCGGTAAGTTACCCTGGTTGGCCTCGAATTTGTAAGCCTCCTGCCTCAGCCTCCAGAGCAGCTGGGATTCCATGTATGTACCCCTTGCTTGCCCTATTCCTCTAATGCTGCCAGGCCCCCTGGCATCTGCACGAAGCCATCCCACGCAGACCAACCAGAACTGACCCCTTTTCTGCACAGAACCATCGGAACAGTCCCTGGAAGGGGTCACCAGAAGCTTTCTGCAAAAGTTGCTGAGTTTGTTTCTGGAAGCCTAAGATAGGATCTTGGCGCAGCAGAGCATTGGAAGGGCAGATTCCATCTCTGCACAGAACAAGGGGAACAAAGAGAAAACTGCAGCCAGGGAGACCTGGGGACTGGCCTGCGGCCGCACAGCTAAAAGTCAGAATGGAACCTAAATCTCAGGTTCGAGACCACACCATTGTTACAGAACAAGAAGAGGAGGACATTTGGCCCTCCCTGGCTCCTGGCCACAGCTCCTAAGGCTCTGGTGTCTACTTAAGTGGTACCAGAGATGGCAGCTCTTTTATTCTATGTGTTTTTTGTCCCTTGCTCCTGAAGTAGCACCTGAACATCTTTGCTCTCAACCACCCGTGAGTGCAAGTAGTAACAAGGTGACTTTTGTTTTTTTTTTGTTTTTGTTTTTGTTTTTTTTTTTTTGAGACAGGGTCTCGCTATGCAGTTGAGGCTGGCCTTGAGCTCACTTTTGTAGCCCAGGCTGGTCTCGAACTCACACCAATCCTCCTGCCTCAGCCTCCCGAGTGCTGGGATTACAGGCGTGAGCCACCACGCCCGGCTAACAAGGTGACTTTTGGAAAGCTTCGAAGGGTGGAGGGCTGTTTGCCAGTGGAACCAACCACGAGAAGATTGGAACTCACAGCCACACATACCAACATCCAATAAGGGTCCTGTCACCAATGGCCAGCAGTTTAGGACACCATAGTTATATGCTAAAGCCTCCATAACAGCTCAGAGGACAGGAGGGTTGGACGGCCTTCTAGGATGTGGAGCACAGGCAAGTGCTGGTGTGCGTGTGTGTGCGTGTGTGTGTGTGCATGTGTGTGTGTGCGCGTGTGTGTGTGTGCGTGTGTGTTCACCCCTGCCCATACCATGTGCTGTGCACACTCTCCTGCGGCTGTACCAAGTTGTAAATGTAGCTGTTTTCCTGAGTTCTGTAAGCTATTCTAGCAAACTGCTGCTTCCAAAGAAGGGGTCATGGAAGCCCCATCTATAGCTGGGTGATCAGCAGTTTGGGGGGCCCAGACTATCAAGTAGAGAGGGGCTTCAGGCAGCCCTCAGAGACTGATGTAAAACCCGTGGGTCTGTGCCATCTGTAGGTGAACTGAGTGCTGCTGGCTGGAGCCACTCCCTGGGACAAGCCAGTTGGTAGCTTCCCAGGGCCCAGAGGACCACACCCAGCCCCCTCCCCACCAGTGTGAGGCTCCCTCCCTACCTCTGGGTCTTGGTTTTTATTCCTCACAACCCAAACTCATTCATTGTACCAAACCCGGTGGAGTTATCAGAGGCCATATTTTGTTTACTTCTGTCCTCTCCACCTGAGATAATTACACTGTCCCCATCCGTGTGTTGGACCAACTGTCCCCTCAGGACCTGGCAGCGAAGGGACATCTTGCTGACTTTGTCCCCATGGCCCTTCCATACTCCCCTGTGATTGTTTACAGGTCTTTTACCTGCTGCCCATGTGTTTCCAGCCATTACCCAGGTACTTGGGGCATGGCAAAGGCTCCACAAACATTCGTCCAAGAAATAAACAAACCAGAGCTCTCTACCCGAAATGCCTCCCTTCCAGCTGGGCGTCTATCTTTTCTTCAGAAGGAAGGGAGGCCAGTTTCTCCTTCCTGTGCGCCCCCCTCAGACTCTATGGCCCCTGCCTCTCACTAGCCCCTCTGACGCCCCGCGTGCTCTGATCTCTGCTCTCCTCAGAGCCGGCTCTGCTCAGCATCAATATGCTCCCAACATTATCTCGTTGGCCACTGTCCCAAGTTCCTGCTTTCTGTCTCTGCTGTCTCCCACCCCACCCGTAGTTTTTGCCTCAGGACAATTTCCCAGAGTGAAATTCATGTCTTTGTGTTTCTTCAGCCGCTAGACATCAACTTTGGGAAGGAAATAGTTGGCAGCAGGTGACTGAGAAAAGTCCAGCAAAGGTTAAACTTTCAAACATTAGTACAATAATACAGTTGTCATTCATCCTCCTCAGTATGCTTCCTCTTGCTTTGAGCATTCTTATTCCGTGCGTTGTGCCATTTTCTGAAGCAGTTCCAGAAGTTCTTTTTCATGAGTGTCTTTAAAAAATGTGATTAAAAAAACAACATTGAGACAGCTGCTGCCAAGCGCCACCCAAAGGAAAGGCAGGCGGGTGAAAACACTACGATGTGTCCCCGGCCACCTCACTGACTGGATCGGACACGGTGCAACTTCTGGCCCTTCCCAAAGTCAAAATGATCACAAAAAGGTAAACATTTTGAATAAACTCAGAACATAGCAGTAGCCATGGCAGCACAACTAGACATTCAGGAAAGAGGACTTGCAGAGCTGCTTCAGAAGTGGCAGGAACAGTGGGATAGGTGTGTTCGAAGCGAGAGACAGAAGTGCCTGCTTAGGCAGAGTGCAGCGGCCAGGGTTCGATCCTGAGCGTGCCGTGCCATCCCTGCCCGCAGGGCGCACTGAGATGGCAATTGAGACTGGGCGCGGTGGTGCACAGCTGTAGTGCTTGGGAGGCTGAAGACGGGAGGATCACTATGAGTCCTATCTACAGAGTGAGATCCAGTAGACCCTGTACTAGATACGAGAGAGAGAGAGAGAGAGAGAGAGAGAGAGAGAGAGAATTTTGAGGGGATTAATAGCAACTGCTTGTCTTTTACTTATTTATTATATATATATATTTGTGAGACCAGGGTTTGAACTCATGACCTTGCACTTGCCAGGCAGGCACTTGTGCCACGGAACTATCTCCCTTGCTCCCTATTTTAAAATTTTAAAACAAAAAATTTTCAGTGTATGCATTCAACATATTTTTCAATCATACCTCATATGCTTTCGTATTTTCATCCAGCACAAAGCTTCTAGAGACTGTAAGAGTGAAGCCATGCATAACCAGAGCCGACACACGCAGGATGAACACTGTGCGACGCATCCGGGTGCCTGGTGTCTGTGGGCTCAGCCTATGACCTGCCCAGGTTTGTGTGAAGGGTGCACAGGCTCGGCAGGCTTTGCTGGTGGGTGCAGAGCTATGCTAAGCAATCTGCTGGGCCCCAGCCCAGGGCCACAGAAGCAGCAGAGGGCAGTGACCCCTGGCAGCTTCCTTATTCTGTCTACCTCCGGCTTCCTCGTCTCCTACCGTGGCTGTGGCCGCGTAAAAGATAAGTTGCCAAGAGCTAAGGGACACGACACGTGGAGGAGACATGCTTTTCACCATGCCAGGCACTCAAAGATGTCAGCACTACAGTCTTAGGGAAACAGTTAACTTCTTAGAAATACGATTTATTGCTAGAGCACATCACTGCCTGGGTGTGTTCAAGATATGTGAGAAATTAAGGCTGCACCCATAGTTAAATAAAGAAATGCTACTTGTGCATAAAAGGTACAGGGGCCCTATATCTCCAGGCCTGAGGTAAGGCTCATTTTTGGTGTAGCCTTATTCTAAATAAATTATCCAGGGCAGGGCAGGGGAGAAAAGGGGTGTACAGCTGCCAAGAATTCTCAGGTCTCAGAATTCAGAATTCTCCATTTTCTTCATTGTAAAACAGATCCCAATAGCTCTGGAGAAACCATCTCATGCTTTTCCTTTGGTTATTTATTTTAAACTTATGTTATATTTTGGGGTGTCCTCCACAATCCTACCCTAAGCTTTCCTAATACACACAAAGTACCAGTCATTTTCAAGTTTTCTGAGCTTTCACTCCTATACCATCTGCTTATTTTTTTTTTTTTCCATGAGAAACCAAATTGAGGCTAGTTTTTTAAACAGTCTGAATGTATATCCTGCTTTAAATTCATGTCATGTGATTTAAACAAATCTGAATCCTTTACCTACCCTCTTGCTGCAAAATATTATTTGTTTTTCCTGTAAATGGACCATATATCAGGGTAAAATAAATGTCCTTCCCTCTTGAGATGTGTATGTGAAACTTGTTTTTTTTTTTCCTGGCCAAACTTCTAAAAGCCAAACATCTAATGAAATGACTGATACTGCCCAGGCCTGGGGGGAGGAGCTTCGCTGCTCACCCAGCAAACATCAAAGATCTGGAAGCTAGGCCCAGTTGGGCCAGGACCTAAGTGGGGGTGAGTTTGGGATCCCTCCACCTCTCTGTTCTGGATCCCTGTTCCATGAACTGGTGGGGTGGGTGGGGTTGGGAAAGGGAGAGGCTTTGATCTGAAACCCATCCAAACCCCCAAATCCTATGACACCAGGTCAAAACAAGGGTAAACAATGGTAAGATTTTCGTCCTGAAAAAATTTCAGGACTAACCCAAAACACAGGTCCCAAGAGGATTTCTCTGTCATGTCGTCCACGAAAGAAAACCTCCTGACCTACTCCCATGTGAGGGGTGACTGTCTTGCTCTTCTCACAAACAACTTTATCGCAGATAAAAGGCCTAACTGCTGGAACTTTATGGTTTCGGCCTCAGGCAGGCACTGGACATGTCCAGCCAAAGCTGGCGACCACAGCAGACCCAGTCAGTGTCGTCCCCCCCCCCCCAGAACCAGAGAGCAGCTCCCTGGCACTGAGAGCTTTTTCTTTCTACTCTTAAGGATCCCACGGCAGGGCTGCCCAAGCTCAGGGAGTGACTAAGAAAGCCCCAGAAGAGGGTACTGTATTCGTCAGCATTTCCGCAATTCCCCGAAACATGAGCTCTGGGCTTCTCCTCCCAACCCGGGTCTCAGGGATATAGTTATCACCACTGGGACAGGACAGTCTTGGGAACTCAGTGGGCATCTGAACACAGCTGAGGTTGGTGTGGTCAAGGCGACCTGGGGAGTGGCAGCCGTGGGAAGGGATTTAATAAGGGACAGACCCAGGCTTCAGCCCTGAACTGTGGTGGCCATGGATCCAGCGCTTTGGGAGAGAAGTCACAGGTTTTAAGGAGCCCAGCCCCACTTTTCAAGACCCTGCTGCCCAGCATCTGGGGGATAAATCAGGAAATCAGAGCCCTGGGGCTCACCTCGACCCCTGCTACACGAATGCGATAGAGAAGGCTGGCTTCCCTCTGAGCCTGGCTGGTGGGGAAGGTGAGGATAGCTGCAGATTCACTGAGGCATGATTCTGAGGGAAGCTCCAGGTTGCTCTCCCTCTGAGCAGCTCCCAGTCAACGAGCTGTCATTGCCAGGCCCCTCACCTTCCAGTTCCATCAACCAGGGGGCATTTTTAAGGTCCCAGAAGGCACAGCTTGGAGCTTTGTATAGCCCTGGGCTGGTGGGGGGGGTCCTGTCTGTTCACTGGGCTCCGGGCGGGGTATATGGAGACCCTTCAAGGCAGGAGTGAGCCTCAGTGCCCGGCAAGGGAGCGCATGTTAGCTTCTGGCAGTGTAGCCAGTGGCCTGAGAGCCAAGTAACTGGGTGCCCTTGTCCAGATCTCCCACCCATCTCCAGGAAGCTGCACATCACTGGGCTCTGTCTCCCACCTCCTCACACTGTGCTCCCACCTCAGAGCCCGGTCAGCTCTGCCCACTAACCAAAGCCAAGTGAGTCTCAACCAGAGCATCCTCCAGGGCCACGGTCCCTGGGCTGGCTCGGCTTCCTGCCCCTGCTCTCAGGTCAGCTTAGAGAAGCAGTGCCAGGGAGCTCCTGACAAGACCCCTCTGGTATGTGGGCAGCATCTCTGATCTCCCTCTAAAGGTCATTTCTCTATGCAGTCCCACCCTTCCTGCCCAGCACATTAGGAGTTGTTTATTTCTCAGGGCTGAGTGCCATGATCCTTCTTAGCTACCTTGGCAGTGGCCTGTCAGGCACAGCCAACCTACCCAGAGACATGGTCAGCACCCCACCCTTTAGAGAGCCCTCACTGGGGTCCAGCTTGTGACTCTGTAGTGGTCCCACAGGCGCCCTCCCAGGCCCAGGCCTCCCAGAGCCAAGGCTGGACCACAGACCTCAAGGAGGTGCTAATCATGTAGGCCATGGTGTGCTCTGAGCCAACAGGGAGAGTGCTGGGTGTTTCTGCCTCAGAGTCGACTTTGAGACGCTATTCACTCTTCCCTGGAAGCTTTTCCAAGATGCCACACGTAGCCCTCAGGGGAAAACATGCCCTGGGAAAGAGCTTATGACTACTAGATAAGCCAGCACCCTTCACATCCCTTTCAGCACAGACCTTGGCAGAGGGGTGTCCAGCCCACTCTGGGTGGTCCGCCTGGTCCCCAGTGCCCCATCCTGGCAGCAAGGAGGAAATGGAACAGATTCCACTTGGCCCCATGCTCTTCTTTCAAGGGCAGGCGGGCATTTAAACAAAGCGAGTACCAGAATTTTAGCCCCTGCCTCTGGCGACTGCAGGAAGTGTGTCTGAGGTGGTGCATTACCTGGAGTAATAACGCTCACTGAGTCTAAGCCCATGTCCAAACACAGTATTAAGCGCTTTATACGGATCAACTCACTTAATTCTCACTGGATCCCTAGGAGATAAGGACTCTTCTTGGCCCCATTTTACAGATGAAAACGGAGTCACGGAGGTTACACACTGCCAAATCAGTGAGGCGGTCAGGAGGAGGCGGACTCCACATCCGGCCACACATCACAGGCTGATGCCAG
The DNA here is from genome assembly GCA_004027025.1 of Myocastor coypus. Lineage (NCBI taxonomy): Eukaryota > Metazoa > Chordata > Mammalia > Rodentia > Myocastoridae > Myocastor > Myocastor coypus. Next base: position 14,574 of record PVJA010014494.1, on the reverse strand, counting down.
GTAGAGTGCCCTGTGCCCCTGGGCCCTGTCAACATTTCCTGCTGGAACACCAGGATTATTAGAAAGGAAAAGCAGCTCTTTGACAGCAGAGCGCTGTGTCTGGTTCCAGTCCCTGGCCGCCCGTGTCCCCATAGCACCAGGGGTCCCCACAGAACTTCCTTACTGGCATCCCCTGCTCTGTCTCCTCGTTCGCCCTTCTCTCCTTTTGGGCCTCGGTCACCTAAAGCACAGGAGGAACAGTGGCATTAGAGACAGAACCAAATTCTAATTGTAAATTAAGCCTTATCTGCAAACTTATTAACCCCAAGCCAGAGAATCCCTCAGGCAGGGAGCAGCAGCACCCAGAGGGCATAGCAGGCAGGAAAAGATCTGGGGAAACTGTGCCTCCTGCTCCCGTGACCCTAGGAAAGGGAGGGTCCAGCTGAGAAAGTCTCATCTCCTAAAGCACAGAAGAGTGCACCTGTCATATAACCTTACAGAGCGCATGGTACTCAGCTGGAAGGTGACAATGCAAGAATATTGCTATTAAAAAGTCACCCTTCCTAAAGTCCACATCCAGGCTTGTTCCAGTGGGTACAGGGGAGGAAAAGGGGTGGGCTTCAGTTACGCCAAAAGAGACCCAGGATAAATGCCAGGCAGATTTTTCTGGTGGGGCAAACTCTAAAACATGTGTGAGCCTTTCCAGGGAATTATGGAAGCTCCTTCCCAGGATATGATCAGAACAGTTGGTTTCCCTGCTGACATGTCATTCTACAGAGAAGTAGAAAACCCTGCCACTGCTTGGGAACTCTACTCCATGGATCCTCACAAAACCATCTGCAAAGGAAAATCCTGGAGCTACTGTGGGTGAAAAATGCAAGTCAGAAACTTCTAGAAGAGAATACCTAGCATGATCCAAGGTTTGGAAAAAAAAAATCCTCATATATGTTTATGAATGTGCTCAGAGAAAGGTCCTGCGGGCTGTGCTCCAAAGAATTTATGGTGGTTATTGTGCTGAGCAAGAGCTGAAGGGACTGAAGAGGGAAGGGGCTTCCTGAGTTGTCATTGTAACAAGAGAAGAGTAGGAAGCTTGGGGAAAGAGCACTGGATGTCCTTGACTTGTGCAGTGATGACAGGAAAACAGGGACTGATGGGAGTGTGTTCCCCTGAAGATGAACAAAAGTGCCACCCACAGGAAGAAGAAAAGGAAACGCTGCTGGTAACACAAGCCTGTGAAGTGAATTAAGAGTGCAGATACTGGGGGGACATGGAGTGTTGCAGATGGGGAGGACTCGGGTGAGGAGGAGCCTTGTACTTTTCCTGGGGCCCCTTTGCCACCTTCCCGTGGCTGCACCTCTGGATCAAAGCCCACAGGAAAGTCTTTAAAGATTTTCACAGATGGATGGTCCTCCTCACAACAGACCCATGGAGCAGGGCAGCATGGGAACTGTTAGTTTTAGATGGAAAATTGAAGCTTAATAGGATGAAGACCCTGCCTTCGGGTCACCGCGCTGGGTGGCACAGATGCGACGTGACCCCAGGTGTGTGCACCCAGCTCCCACGTACTGCCTGTGGTGGCAGTGAGCCTCGATATTACCTTTGAACCCTCGCAAGCCCATTGGACCGGTGGCCCCTAGTTTGCCGTCATCGCCCTTGGGGCCAGGCAGTCCTGGGGTGCCTCGTTCACCTGGCAGACCTGCAGAGAGAAGAGATAATTGTGCAGCTTCAGACTCAGAATTCCAAGGTCCCTGGGAGGCCGCCGTCCGGTTCAGTAATGGACCCCAACCACACATTCTCTGACGTCACTGCTTTCTGAGTCTTCCTCGTTCTCTAGATCCCGCCCTCTGAAAGGCCCAGTTCTGCTGGGAGCAAGGCAGTGATGCCCACCCTGCTCCGTGCTGCTGGAGCTTCTGGGTGGGCAAACACTTTTGGAGCTCTCTCTGTGTGCCAGGCATAGAGAGACTCATGAAGTCATCGGACCAGATGGGGAGGCGTTGTTTACCTGCACTATCAGTGGGGAAACCAAGGCACAGAGAGGTTACTTAACTGCCCAAGAGTGCACAGCAAAGAGTGCTGGAGGCAGGATCTGAGCTTCCTGAAGAGAGCTCTTGGTCTGCCTCATCTCCTGCTGGGTCAAAGGCACCAACTGGCCTTAGAGGGTGGGGATGGCTGTTAGACAACAGGAAGAAAGTGAAATAGTGCTCCATTCTGTGTAAAGAAAGAATGAAATGATCACTTCCTTCCTGTAAATGCAGGAGGTGGGCAAACAGGGCTGGAGGCTCCAAAGGACAGGGAAACCACAAGGTCAATAAGTGGACACATGGCCTGCTGCCTGATCAGGTCCCAGGCTCCAGGCCACAAGGCAGATGGCCACAGTCAGTGCTGATTGCACCATGGAGAGCCAGGACCAACAAATGCTTTTGCCAAACCAGAGCCCAGGGTCCCCAGAGGCCTAGCCTCAGCCCACACTTATCTCGATGAGGCAGGCCACCCTTTATTGACTGACTTATTATTCCCTCCTCCTTGGAAAGCTAGCTGGTTTTCTCTGGGTTTCTTTTCAGGTGCCTGAGCAACTTTCCTAATTGTGAATATTTACCGGTGCTGAGTCCCAGGGCCAGAGAGAAGAGCATGGTGGGGTGGGAGGACCTTGGAAATGCCAAAGAATTTTCCTCCTTTCCCTTCCTAAGGAGAGGTAAGCATTCCTGGAGTCCTGTGGTCCTGTGGCCACCAAAGTCTGATTCTAACATAGGATGTGCCCATAGTTTCCCCTTGTATGACTCATTAGGCAGAAAAAGTGGGCATGAAGCATCCTTAACTGAGTTTTCAGAGCTCCTCTGAGATAAGGCTTGAGTGAAGGCTGGGCTGCCACAGATGCCTGCCCTGTCCTTCAGAGGAGAATGGAGATTTAGGCAGTGTGGTTCCTAAAATGCACCCCAGACACCTCTCCCTCAGGGTTCCCCATTCTGGAGTCTGCAGAATGCTTCAGGACGCACAGGCCCAGAAGCGGCAGGTTCAACCGTGAAGTTCGACACAGTAGCTGAGCAGGAGCTTCTGGGAGACCTGACTTTAGGAACAGCACAGTCTTTCTAGAAGGTTCCAAAGTATCCTTCCTACCATCCTCTAGGTCTGCAGGGCTGACGTGTGCACCACAGGATGGACAGGGCAGGCATCTGTGGCTCATTTGTGCATTACCTCGGGCTCCAGGTAGGCCAGGGATGCCAATCTTGCCTTCTTTGCCTTCCTCCCCTGGGTCACCTTTGGGTCCTGGTGGCCCTGGAAGGTGAAACCAGCACCAAGGTTAGAGATCTGCTTTCTGGATCCAGCCCAGATGGCTGCTGAGAAATCAAAAGCTCCCTTTTTGATGAGAGGAAGGGTCCCAGTAGTGATGCTTTGGAAATTAGAGGATGTCACTGGTGCCTAGCTCAGTCTAGGCAGGGAACACCCAGAAGGCTCCCTGGAGGAAATAAGCAGCAAGAGAAATCTCACAGAGAAACCGGAGCTGGTTAGGAGCAGTGGAGTATGCGTGAATGGTGCACCTGTGTCCCCCAAATCCATACACTGAAGTCCTTTCCAGTGGGACAGTTCAAGAGATGGGGATGCAGGGGGGAATCAGGGTTAGATGAGGTCATGAGGGCGAGGTCTTCCTGGTGGGGTTAGCGGCTTCACTAGAGGCACTGGAAAGCTTGGGCACCAACACACACACACACACACACACACACACACTCCCCACGGTGAGAGCATGGCTGCCCGCAAGCCATGAAGGGAGCCTTTTCCTGGACCTAGACTTCCAGCCTCCAGACTAGAAGCAAATGCCTGTGGTTTATGCCCAAGTGTGCGATGCTTTGTCATGGTAGCGGTGGTGACTAAGCCAGGGTGAAGGAGATTCCTGGCAGAAAGAGACCTTCCCCAGGACAGAGCTATGGAAACCCCCATAGGAAAGGCAGCTGCTGGTGGAACAGGGAACTGTGGGGTGGGAACGGATGGGTCCTGGATGTGTGGTTTAAGTGCCCTACAGGAGGGGCCAAGACAAGGGCCCCATGTGACCCCTGTGAGGCTGCACCATGGGAAGTGGATCAGAGCACGAGGGGGCAAGGCTGCAGTCTCTCCAGGTGGAAGGCAGCGACGGAGCCGCTGGTGAAGGAAATGGCTGTGAGGGGACATCAGGGACAGGAGAGCCCTTGGCTCTCATGGGTGAAAGCCAGGAGGAGGCAGTGGGCACACCCTCAGACCTTGGCAGCGTCTATCTGCTCTTGAGTCGGGCTGCCTTTCAGTGTGTGCATGGCAGGACTCGGTCTCCACGACTGTGCTGTGTGGGGAATTTATTTATTTGGGCCAGCTAGTGAGTGAAGAAGCTGTAGTTTCAGCCCAAGCCTATCTGGCCCACCACCTTTTCTAGAACCTTCGGCCACTTGCTGTTCCCAGGCTGTCAAGCCCAAGAGTCCCTCTGTGGATTTAAGACTACCAACCCTCCAAGCTGCTCATCTTGGTGACGACTGTTCTGACCCAGCATTCCTACCGAAGTCATGATCCATTATACAGACTTGGGAACCTGCGACCACGCCCCATCCTTCAGTGACTCTAGATAAGACTAGCTCCAGAGGCAAGACTATATCCTTTAGACGCCCAGCTGGAAAGCCTCTCTCGTGCTGCTCTGTGAGAGAAACTGCTGGGTCGGATGGCTCCTACCCCATGCACATGGACTGGAAGCTGCCTCATTCCTATCAGGATATGGGGTCTTTGCAGATAAAATGAGCCAGGCTGCAGTCACGCTGGCGAGGGCTGGGGCCTGCTCCACTGACTGGTGTCCTCGTGCGGAAAGAAAACAGAGATTCAAGGAGAACACCGTGTGACCACAGAGGCAGACAGTGGAGCCATGCGACTGCAAGCCAAGGAATCAAACATTGCCAGCAGCCCCCAGAAGCCAAGAGGAAGTCGGGTTGCACACTTTTCCGTGGGGCAGTGACCTGCGGACACCTTGATTTCAGGCTTGCAGCCTCCAGAACTAGAAGAGAATAAACTTCTATTATTGTATGCAACCCAGTTCACCGGGCTTTGCTGGCACATCGCTAGGAAACCAAAACATGCATACGCACGGTGTCGTGGTAAGGTCTTGCACAACAAATAGTTGATGAATGAATGAGTATATGAGATCAGAGGATGCTAATACATACAAAACAAGCAGGCCGCCAAGATCGAGATGTACTGATACATTCCAAAAGTTGGCACCATGCTCAGACCCTAAGCAAAGTTGACAGATGTTTAGATGGCACTTGCGCAGGGGAAAAGTAATCATGTTTTCTTAACAAAAAAAAATCATGAGTTACATAAAATATTCAAGGAAGGCTAGGTTTCTGGTCATTATCCTCTTTTCTGTGGGGGGGAAAAAAAAAAGCAAAGGAAGGCTGCTGCCCTAATCCCAGTTTGTAGAACACAGGATTAAGAAGCAGACCCTATTTGGAACAGGCTAAAGATTAAACTGCCAGTGAAAGCCAGAGTTAAGATGCAAACGAACACCACATTCCCTCTAGTGATCTCTCCTCTGGGTCAGACAACAGCAAAGGAAATCCAGAGAGGGTGCCTGGGTCTCTGTTGCTGGCCCCGGGCCCCACAGTGCCAGCTCTCTCACTCTGTGCTACCCTTCACCCTTCCCACAGAGAACTCTGGGCTGAAAGAATTGAGCTGACCATGCTTTGGGTGGATCGCACACCTCACACCAATGCAGGCGCATCTGCAGCTAAAGTGTCCCCAAAGCTTTGGTACAGCCCATGTTATCACCTTGAGGTGGTGAGCCTTACTGGAGGAAGCCAGGTCACTGGCACTGGTCGTGTGCCCCTGCAGGAGATGCTGAGACTGTGGTCTCTGGCTGTTTCCTGGCTGCCATGAGGAGAACGGCTTCCTCTTGCCATGATGTTCTGCTCATTGTGGGCCCACAGCAGCGGGGCCAACTAACCATGCACTGGACCCTCCAAAACCATGAGGCACAATAAACCTCTCCTATTTATAAGCCAGTTATATGGGATGTTTTGTCACAATGATGGAAAGCTGACTAACATCGGTCCCAGGGCCTGGATCTCCCTGATAAGATGGAGGTGCTACCCGCTGGAGCCACCCTGATCTGGCTAACAGGGCATGGAGAGAATTTGGAGGCGAAAGCTGAATGTGATACGCTGCACCTGGACTCAGACCTCGATTCAGGCCTCTGGTCCTATTTATGGGGGGCTGGGGGAATAATCCTTTTCCTTGTAGTTGTGAAGTGAAAAGACTCAGTTCAACGACTTGGTGGATATGGAAGGGCTTCCTGCCTTGGGGGGTGGAGGGCATCTCTGACCACTTGTACCCTGCTTTTCTTATGCTTCGTTAGAACTGTGATCAGGTTACTGTTGGGATTGCTCTAAGGTGCACCCCAAACCACCCTGGACCAGCAGGTCTAGAAGCATCCTACACATGGGTGCATTTTTTTGAACCCATGTAAGTGGCTGGTGCTGGAGGGTCCTCGGTGAAGAGTGGTAGGCAGAGGTTGGAACCAACATGAAGGTGGGTAGCCACCCAAGCCTTAGGCCAGACTAGCCTGGGTGACTCACAAGAGCCTGCAGGGGGCCAGAGCTTTGGGGGGCCAGGCCACCTGGTGCCTGAGGACAGGTCCCTGTTCAGATCACTGTTGCTGTGCTTGGCTCTGCATTCTCAGCTCTAATGTGTTCAGGGGCTGTTGTGCTCTCAGGAACCCAGGCCAGCAGGCAGTCTCTGGTCTCTTTGATTTTTCTCTCCCCTGTTTTCCTCAGCTGCCTCCCCATCACTCAAAGCCTGCCACACAGGCTTGTCCTAGAGAAGGGTCCACCCCCTGTCTGCCCCATGTTTCTTTTTTTTTTTTGGTGGGACCAGGGTTCGAACTCATGACCTTGCACTTGCCCAGCAGGCACTTGTGCCTCGGAGCTATCTCCCCAGCCCCTGCCCTATGTTTCTGACAGCCACTGTGTTTGTTGGGTCCTTGTGGTCCTGTTTCTGTCTCTCTTGTCACTGGTCTTCTCTCCAACCCACTGTGTACATTGCTGTCAGATCAGTCTCTCCAAACAGGGCAACAACCAAACAAGAGAGAGCTCAGTGAAGCCCATCAGAGTGCAGTCCTCTAGCACAGTGGCCTTGGTCCCCATGGGAGATGCCACAGGTCATTTCCAGCCTGAGCTTCTGCCATACCCTCCTCTCTGTTGGGTAAACCTTTCTCCTGGGCCCCCCAACACTGGCCAAACCCTTTCCTAAGGGCCCAGTCCCTGCAAGCCCAGGTGCTATGTTCATACTCAGCTCTCTGATCCGCTAGGGCCCCATGATCGTAGCCCCAGCTCTGGCACAGTTGTGCAATGCTCTAGCTAGAGCACCTTGAGCCTGGCCAGGCAGTCCCTGCCCTGCTGGCTGATGCCACCACCCACCTCAGACTACAGGCCCCAAGGAGGACAGGCCTACCTGCAGGATGAGGGCACTCTCTGTGACCCCATGGTCACAGGCCCACTATGAGGATTAGCAGGAAGACTAGGGCAATCAGGTGACGAGTCGCCCCTCATGGTGTCTGCGTGAGGGGTCCTTCTCCCCTCTGTACACTGTCACATGTCTTATCTTTACCATCAGTCAGGAAGGACAGGATAAGGAGGAGCAGGGCACTAGGGTCCCGTCTCAAGGCTAATCTGCCAGCGCACGCCACACTGTCTCCAGGGCAGTCCTGCTCTGTGAGATGCCACGTAGATGCGTCCTCTGCCCAGAGGAGGACCAGCAACTGAACATCTGGGAGAAGTGCCAGGGTTGTCACGGTGACCCACTAACATGGGGAGATGCAACTCCTTCCTCCTTTCCAAGTCCTAGGACAAGGAGTGGAGTGGGGAGAGCTGTGTGTGCTGGAATCAGCGATGACCTGCTCAGAACAAGCGATGGGACCACCTGATGGTTTGGGTCCAAGAGCAGCAGTTCACTGACCCACATCAGACCCTACACACTGCCTTAGCAACCCTCACCCCACCTGACTGAGGGTGGAATCCTTCCACTGGCTGCTCTACTCTCAGTTCCCTGAAGTCACAGAGCCCTGGATCTTGGCATCTCCCCCAGTACAGTCTCAGAACTTGCTCGTGCTATCCTTCAGGGCTTCTCCCCACACCCCTGAGAAGTGGGCAGGGCAGCCCTGTCAGCTCCACTTAGCAGCCGGGGAGATTCAGCCCTAAAAGATGAGGTGAAGCCCTGGCCTCCGTCCTCTGAGCCTCAAAGGCAAAGTGGGCAGGGGCAGGCTGGATGTGCCTGCTCATTGCCACAGGGCACCCTTTGCCCACTCGCAGCATGGTCAGATGTGGACGGTGAGAGGACAGAGGGCCACACAACCCACCCCTGGGCCTCTGCCAGGCCATGCGTCCCAATGCTTTGCAGAGGAGAAGCACTATTCCTCATGTTGCTCCATTCACAGAGATGCTCAACACCTTCCATATGAGGGTTCCCTGTTGACTAGAGCCAGAGCTCAACCTCAGCATCTGGGATCCCCAACCCTGCTCACTACCTCAGGTGGTATTTTATTCCCAAAAAATCAACCCACAGATAGAGCTTGGTGCATGAAACTCGCTAGGTCCCATCTCAGGGGCCAGTTCATCAGCCTAGCCCACTCTACTGCCAGCAGGCAGGTCCTGGCCACCTGAGGACCAGCATCTGAGCGTCGTCCTCAACTGCAAAACAAGAGGACTGGACAGGATGCTGTCGAGAGAGCCGCTTCCCAGCTAGAGCCCCGTGACTTTAGGGTCTCATATTCACACTAGCAGAGGGCCATCAGGACATCAGCGGAGCTGCCCTCCCTCCCCGGTGGGCTTCCCTTCGCTCTCTGGCCCTCTCTCCCTAAGTGGTGCCTCTGTTCTCTGATAACCTAAGTGCTTGACTCCTTGGAAATCCACACACAGATTTCAGCAGATGCGATGATTCTGAAAATCCAAAGTTGAAAACAGAAAGCCCCGCTGTGAGTGTCCATGGAAGACAAACGGGAGATGGAATACGCAGGAAATGGTACAACGCAGCGAGAGGATGAAAACCCCAAGTGGTTTTCATTTATACCAAGAATCATGTAATTATGATGTTATTTAAAAAGCACACATAATTGAGTATTTGTAGATCTCAGCCAGGAAAGGGTCAAAGATAAGAGCATGGTGTGTGTATGTGAATTTATGTCTGTGAATGTATGTATGCGCATAGGTATGCATGTATGTATGTGTGCATGGATGTGTGTGCATACACGCATACATGTGTGTATATGTTTACAGATGTTTTAAGCTGTTTAAGCTTCCTGGATTCATGCCCTGGGCAGTAAGTACAAGGGGAACAGGGGCACTTCCTGGGAGAGAGCATTTCCTGAGGAGGGCCCCGTGAGACATGCTTGGCGCAGTACCCATCATGCTCAGGGCTCTTGTGGTATTGTTGTCAGGCTCAGGAGGCTTCCTGAGTCCAGAGCCCTGGGGGAGCAGTGGGGAGCTCCGATGGGAGGTGGTGCGGTGACAGTGCACTGTGTGAAGGTGCCCTGGACATCACAGCAGGGGCAGTGGGAAGGACGGGAGAAGGAAGGGTAGGGAGGGGTCACTTGACTGGGACTGAACAGAGAGAATGCACACGCTTTCCTTGTGGGGCCCAAAGCAGGGGCCCACCAGGGACCCGCAGTTTTCAGATGTGACAATGAAATGAACACACTGCCAGATAAGGTACATTCTTCACCCTAGGATGAACACGTCTTCCTAACAGCCCCGAACATGGGGTTCAAGCTTGGGATTCTGCACTTCTTGGGGCTCCACCATCAGAGCACAGGAAACCCAGGGAGCCACTGTCTACCCCTGCAGCCTCATCCTGAGCTGCCTCACTACCTCAAGCTCTGGGTGGTCCCAACGCAACAACCAGGCTCTGACTCCTACGCATTTATGTCACCCCCCCACACACACAAGAGGCCCCCAGCATGTGGCAATCCTCCTGCCTCAGCCTCCCAGGTGCAGGGATGACAGGTGTACCACCAGGTCCTGATTACCATCTCTTGGTTCCACTGTCTTCTCTAGTGAGGTTTACCCAGGAGAGAAATCTGGACAGGCCCTGGAAGTGATTATGGGTCACATTGGCCAGAAATCTGAGTCCCATAATATAAGTCATAAAAGATGAGGCATGGGCTCAGAGAGACAGGAGTAGTTGGAGATGTCGAGGAGACTTCTGGGTCTTTGGGCGGGGCGCTGAGAGTGTAGGCGGAAGGCCTGAACACAGAGTTCTGGGGGTTGGGCTTTGTACCTTTGGCGAGGGAGATGTTCCGCAGCGCAATGGAGTGTTCCCAGTCTTTGAGGCGCAGGTCCTCCGTGACCGTGTTGAGCGTGGCCAGCTCCTGTTTCAGCTGCAGCTCCATGCCCAAGTGCACCAGCCGCAGGCGGCGTGTGTCCTCGCTGGCGTTGCTCACCAGCACCTGCAGGTCCTGCAGTTGCGTGCGCTGCAGCGCCACGTCGTAGGACAGGCTGTGATTGAGGCCGCGCAGGGAGCCGCCCACGTCGGCCAGTTCCTCGCCCAGGACGCCCACTCTGCGCGCCAGCCCGTCCAGCAGGCCTGCGTGGCGCACCAGCAGCAGCTGGCTGCGGTTGCTCTCCACCTGCAGCTGGTAGAGCTCCAGCTGCGCCGCGTCGCTCTGCTGGCCGGTGCGGTCGCGCAGCAGAGCCACCGCCTGCTCGGTCTGCGTTGCCTGCTCCTGCAGCCCCCACAGTGCGCCCTCCAGCCTCTGTACCGCGCTCGCCAAGGCCAGCAGCGAGTCCGACTGGTTCTGCAGCGCATCCTGCACTTTCCACACCTGCTCGGTCAGGTCGGCCTGCAGCGGGGCCTGCAGCAGCCGCAGTTGCAAGTCTCGGAAGCTCTCGTTGAGCCGGTTCACGCTCCGAGTCAGGACCTTCAGGTCATCCGGGGAGCTGCGGGGTCTGGACACTGGAGGAGCAGAGGGAGGGGAGACGTGAGCATCACTGTGGCGGGAGGTCCAGATAGACAGAGGTGAGCAGAGTTGGGATATGGTGTGGGAGAACTTCTATGGACCCCAGGCTCCTGCTACATGTGAGTCTCAACCCTGTCTGCCTAACAGAAGCTCTGGCCAGGTGTCCCGTCTGCAGAGACTGGTCTAAGACTTCTGCAACTTCTTCATTTTTATTAATTTTAATGAGAAAGACATAGTGATGAGACAGTTTCAAAGCAGGTTAATAGGACAGTTACAATAATTAATACATTGTGTATTGTCTTTGTAGTAGTTACTCAAAGTATAAGACGCAGACATAATATCTTGTCTAAATACTGTTGGTACAAATCTTCCTTTCCATTGAACTAAGAGAAAGTAGCTGTATATCTATCCTATTTTTTTTGTATATATATATATATATATATATATATATATATATATGTCTGTATATATATATATATATATATATATATATTTATTTATTTTATTTTATTTTATTTTTTTCCCCCACTACAAAATGGTCCTCCATTTACATCATCTTTTTTGCTTTGTTTTGTCAGGGATGGGTGTCCCATTGTCATCCAAATATTGTAGGTGCATGAATTCAGCAAAATAACCCAATATAGTCCAATAGTCCATAATAGTAGTGGGTTATCTGCAGAACTGGCAATGTCAGAATTGTTGACCTGAGCCTTTTACAGCTCAGCATTTTAAGGTGGCTTTACTTTTTATACCTCATGGTTATACTGTTCTGCTTTTATACTTGGTTAAGACCAAGATAAATCAAGACCTATTATAACAAAAAATATAGCTTTTGTATCTGGCAAGGTCAGTCAAGTCCCCTCAGGATTTGTCCTGAAATCATGCACCATCTTTGGTACAAATCTATATGTGACATCTCGACCACCTCTATACGTTTTCCTGTCTGCCAATGCACAGATTCCCTTCTCGTCCCCACAGGCTATATCTCCCTGTCTCCTACCATTTTTATTTTGCTTTTAAAACTAGTTATAAGTTGGTTTTCTCATCTAAGCGAAACCATCGGATCTTTAACCTTCTGTATCTGATTTATTTCATGTAACATTATGGAGGTAGTAAAGTCTTTTTCTTTTCATGTTTTCTCATTTTATTTAGACAGCATCTCACTGTATAGTGCAGGCTGGTCTTGAACTCATGATGATCCTCCTGTCTCAGCTTGGCAAGGGCTGGATTATAGGTGTGAGCTACTAGGCGGTGTACCTGGTCTTGATCTAAGTGTTTTCTGCTAGTTTAGCCCTTAAGAATTTTTTTTTTTGGGGGGCGACCAGCTCAGCTCACCCTGAAGGTAGGGCTGGCAAAGCATGTGGAGCCGGAAAATGAGCAGCAGGGTCCTGTGCCTGCCTAAGCTTGCCTAAGCAGGTGCTTTAGACCACTGAGCTCTCTCACCAGCCCAGAAATGTTGTGTTTTGCACATTGCAAAGTGGCTGAGTGTGAGCGGGTTTCTGGGGTTCCACTTAAGACACATGGTGCTATGATCTGCTAACCTTAGGAAGCCATTATCTTTAGTGGTCTGGATGTCCTGTTCCCCCAAATCCATTAGTGGGAACTAATCGCCAGAGGGATGATCATGTTGAGCATGGGGTAGAGCCCTCAGGACTGAGCTCATGCCTCTGGCAGAGGTGCCAGGGAGCAGCTCACCCTTCCTGTCATGCAAGGACACCCAGGACACATCTCTAAGAGACAAGACCCACACCAAACCCTGCCTCTCTTGGCACCTTGATCTTGATCTTCCCACCTCCTGATTTGCTGTTGTTTAGAAGTAATGCAATGTCAGGCGTTTTGTTACAGCACCCCAAGCTCACTAAGCCAGCAATGCTGTTATCCTTGTTTCCAGTCAGACCTACTGGGGTTGCCCAAGGCAGCACAGCAAGCAGTCTGCCAGCACCCAGAGGGCCTGCTCCAGAGCTGGGATTTTGCTCCAAGTCTGCTTCAGAGAGGCCCAAAGGAACAGCCTCCAGGCAGCTGGGCCTGCTAGGCTCAAGGCCACACATGGGGTTTATTTTATGCCCTCCCAAGTCCACAGTCCCATGCTTCTGCTTCAGCGAGGGCCTCTGTGAGCAGGTGAAAAATGGCTTCAGATCACTCCCCGCTCTTCTCTGCATCCCCTCACCCTTCTAGTTCCCTGACTTTAATCTTCAGAAAAAATGAGCCATGTCAGAGACTCCCCACCCTTTCCTCTTGGAGAGGCTCCCTTCTCTTTGCTACAAACAGCTGTTTCACAATCCTAAAATGTGAGAGCTAAATGCTAGACACTAGCCACTCATGAAGCTGGGGTTCGGGGACCATGCAGACCCTGGGGCTCATTGCATGCCCTGGGGCTAGGATGTCTGGGGCTGCGTGTCCCCCAGCCAGTTGAAACTGGTAGCTTGGGAGAGATGGAATAGAAAGGAAGAAGATGAGGCAGTGGGAATTCTACCTTGGAAATCTTGGAGCCCTAGAATTTGGTTACATGTTTGGTTACTCATGTCCAAACCATGAGAAAATTTGGATCAGACAAGTGCTCTTCTAAAACATCACATTGGGGCGGGGAAAACAGTATGGAGGGATTAGGAGTCACATGAAAATCTGTGACTACAGTTATGCAGTGACGCTTCTGGAAGTTACAGAGCATTGCCCTGCTCTCCCTGAGGGAGATAAGCCACTTCAAGAAGGCTCAGAGGAGTCCAGAGCAGCATGGGGCCCAAGACCTTAATCCAAGAAGGCCACACCACGAAGGGGTCACCCACCTCTGCTTTACTGCTTTCCATTAGTTCTGACTGCTGCAATATTCTACATTCTGCTCAGACCCCAAAATGCACTTCCTTGCCTTTCTAGCCACTGACCTGCCCTCTGGAGAAGTGGAGAGCAAGAGGACACTGCGCTTCCCAGGAGACAGTCTTTTAACACTTCAAAATGATGTGCCCTTGCTGTGTGGTATATCTTTTCTTATTTAAACTCTGCAGTTCTGGCCTGGGGATGTAGCTCAGATCAAGCATGTGCAAGGCCCTGAGTTCAATCCCCAGTAAGAAAGAGAGAGAGAGAGAGAGAGAGAGAGAGAGAGAGAGACAGAGACAGAGACAGAGAGACACACAGAGAGAGAGAGAGATCGCAACAAAGCATTTGAATGTAAATACTCAGATAAATTCTGCATTTATTTCCTTCATTATCCTGAAATGAGAGCTAGCCTCTGTGCATCATAGCTGATCTCTTTTATACATGCTCTAGTTGGTTAACATCCCCTGAATGGTGGCTTTCCAAGCTGTGCAAAGACTGAACAGAGTACAGAAAAAGGGCCTGCTCCTTCTGCTGGGCAGAGAACGCCCAGTGACGTGACCCTATCCAGCCCTGGGCAGCCTCATTGGGACTCTGCAGAGTCAGCCACTAGGTTGGGCTACACAGTCTCTGATGAGCCGGATGTCTCCCCACCATTCTGGAGTTGAAGCAACTAAGGCCAGGAGGGTGGAGGTCATTCCTGCTCCAGGGGCCCCAGGGTGGCACCGCTCTGGAAGGCTGACCACAGAGGACCCAACTCATGGAGGGCTTCCAGGGGAAATGAACTGAGGCCTCAGCAGAGCCAGCAGGGTGGGAAGTGCCCACTGAACAGA
>PVJA010014493.1:0-47321 GCA_004027025.1 Myocastor coypus | reverse complement strand
TCTGCACTTTGGTGGCGTTATGCTGTGTCTATGGGCGTTTGGTCTGGAGACTCCAAGCTGGTTCCTCTACAGAGGTTCCTGACTCTGTGCTGGAGCTCTGGCTGCTAGCTTCTGTGAATCCAGGTGGATGTGGTCTGTAGGTGGAGGTGGAGCTTTGGGATTGAGTAGTCCTGATACGCTCGTGGACCAGATCGGTTGCCAGACAAGATGTTTGATGGGTTCGGTGGTGGAGCTTGGGCTGGAGGGGGAAAAGAAAAAAAAGCGGGGGCGGGGGGGAGGCGGGCCAAGGATCCTGGCCCAGCCGGCTTGCGGGCTCTGCTACCGGCTCGGACTGGGTCAGACTGGAACAAGAAGTTAGTTGCAGGAACGCAGAGGCGCGGCAGAGGGGCACAGGGAGCTTACCCACGGCGGATGCGCGGGCCCTGCTACCGGCTGGGAGTGGGTCGCACTGGAACAGGAAGTTAGTCGCAGGAGCGCAGAGAAGGGGCAGAGGAGCGCAGGCAGCTTACCCGCGGCGGGCGCGCGTGCTCTGCTACCGGCTGGGACTGGGTCGGACTGGAACAGGAAGTTAGTCGCAGGAACGCAGAGGCGGGGCCGAGGGGCGCAGGCAGCTTACCCGCGGCGGACGCGCGGGCTCTGCTACCGGCTGGGGCTCCACAATTGTCTTTAAATACATGGTATATTTTGAAAGTCTTGTTAAATATCACCACATTTTTTGAGGGGGCAGGTTAATAGTTGTGTACCCTCAAAGTTGTGCATTCTTTATAAGGCCTGTGTTTCTTCAAAGAATATATACTTTATAGTTATCACTGTGGTGCCCCCTATCTCTTGTGGGAGCTACTTAAGTCAGGAGTTTAGCATGGTAGTTTTCCCAATGTGACCTGCCAGATGGCTGATTGGCCTTAGGCTTTCTAGTTTAGTTTGTATAATTGAGTCTAGTTTTGCAGAGAATACCTGAAGGCAGTGGGTCCAATCTGTCCTGTTTATATCTGCCATCAGCCAGGTGGCATTCATCTGCCCCTTGGAAAGACTAAGTAATAGCTATAAGAATGGGGCTAGACAACCTGGAGGAAATTGGCAGGTATTTTGTGGGGAGAGCAGGGACTGGGGCTAACCTGTGCTCCTTCTAAGACACTTCTCTGGCATGTTAAGGAGAGTGGTTATCAGAGGTGTTGGGCAGGCAGGGTGTAGGCAGATCCCTCTGCAGTTAATTAAATTTAAAATTTTTGTGGAGTTTTGGGGGCATTACCCTAGTGAATTTTATTCCATGATGAAGGTTCTATGAGAGATTTTGAGTGCAAATAGATCACTAATATCACATTTTCTTCCCTACCTCCTGAAGTCTAGGGTGTTTTTCCTATGGTGGCTAGGATTCTTGTATTTTCTGCTGCCATAGAGTCAGTGTATCTCATTCTAGTAGTTGACCCCCCCCCCCATCATTACTTCCTTATACCCAGACGTTTGCCTGGAATGGTGAGGTGTAGTACAGATGGGCATTTTTATTAAATTTATAGGCATGCTTTTATGTTTCCCACATTGGTCCACATGGGTCTCCACAGAGGAACTTGCTGAGCAGTATATTTAGCTAAGCAGTCATTAATTTTACCCATTTTCTTTGGAGAAATATCTAAGTCCTTTGCCCTACTCATTTGTCTATATTGGTGAGGATCTGTCCCTAGGGTCTTGTTCACTGAATATCTAGTTAAACATCAGGCTTTACCCCTGCCTTTCCTTTGCTTTCAGTTGTTTTTTGAGGCTCTTCCTGCACTTAGCAATGTAAGATGCTTGTGTAAGAATCTATTGTTGGGTAACTTTTATGATTAAAAAAAGCATACTGTTGTCAGATTGCAAATGGTGTGGGAAGTAAAAATGTCAAGGACCATAGTAGCACTGCTAGAGTTGGGGACTTGAATGAAAATACTCAGTCTTTTTAGTGTCATCAACACTGAAGCACCACTGATAATTGTAACCAATGGTGCAAGGGGCGGAGGCCAGCTTGCATTCAAATTCCCAGTATCCCCTTTCCCCCACAAATAGTGAGGCCAGAGAGAATAACAGACACAACCACCTGGGTTTAATCCTCAGTGTGTGGGGATTGGTAAGGGGAGAGTTGAATGAACCTTTGGACTGATCTCTATCCCCAGCCCTTTATTGTTTTAAATTTTGAGACAGTTCTGGTAAATCCATAAATTGTCCAGGCTGTGCTTGGACTTGCTTTCAAGCCTTGACCTAAATAAGTATTATGATAACAGGACTGTACCACCTCACTTAGCAAGTTGTAATTTTTTATTTTGAGATTAAGTCTCCCAAGTTCCCATTATCTTGATTTAGCCTCCCAAATGCTGGAATTACATATGTGTGACACCATATCTGCTTTATATCCCTTTAATTGATCAATTTCAACACTAAAGCTATAGGAGTTAGAGCTGACTGTAAGAATTTTTCTAGATTGTTTGAACTAGTTTTTCATTATGAAGTGAATCACTTTCATCAACATATAATAGTGTTTTTGGTACTGGGACTCAAACTCAGGACCTTGCGCTTGCCAGGCAAGTTCTGTAGCAGTAAGCTGTACTTTGGCCCCACATTTTAATCTAAATCTGTAAACAGTAAGAATGTGTAAGTTGCTTCACTTACAAGGGGGTTTGTGGTAGGGAAATTTCTCCTAGGAGGCCAATGCTCATAGCACACAGGACCCTACCAAACAATGGTGAATTCCTTTACTGTCTTGCCTAGAGGTAAAAGTATTGACAAGATAGATTGCTGAAGGAGCTGAACACTTAAGATACATAAGGAGCTGAGCACTAGGGTACACACATTTCATGTACCTCACCCCCTCATCTTCTAAGCAGATTAAAGATTTGCCTGCTTATGCCCACAGAAGTTGCAGTTTTTCTTTTCATATTCAGTGTGGATGCACAGCTCTGTAACTGCTGTTTGAAAGGGACAGAACCTTCTGTGCTTTCCTCTCCACCAGATGAATCTTAGTTCTAGTTGTTCATGAGGCAGAACTGCTGAAACTTTAGTGTGGTGAGGAACTTTATCCATCTGGGAAAGAGTTAGCAATAACCAGGCCATTATTCAGTCTGTCTTCTTTGACTCTGATACTTCCTGATACCTAGCCTGAAATGATCTTTTCAGTGAAGCCTCAGTAATAGGCAATAAAATTTAGACTTAGTCAATAAAATATAAACAAACTTTGGACAGAGGAAAAAAGTAGACAATAAAAATCGAGTACCATTTACAAACTATTCTCAGAGACTTTTATTTATTCCTGTTAACTGACTTTTTTGTTCCAATATATATTTAATTCTTTTTGTTTCCCATTCTCCTCCCCTCGCTTCAACTCCTCTTCTGCTCTTTACTTAGAAAATCTTTTGTCTTAGTTACTCTTCTCTCATTGCTGGGACAAATACCCAACGCTCAAAATAAGCTCACAGTTACTGGAAGTTTCAGTCCATATTCAGCTGGCTCCACGGCAGAGTGGCACATGACAGTGGGCAACCTTTCATGGTGGCAGCTAAGAGCAAGAGCCAGAGTGCTGGAAAGAGCTAGCTGCTCAAGCAGCTTAACTTCTCTTCCTCCCTTACATTGAAATGCAAACCATCTGCCCAGGGGAGGTTCAGCACCCATTTCCACAATAATCATTTACAAATTCCAGAAGCCTCCTGTGGCTGCTGGAGGCTTTGTGGGGACACTACACAAATTATAACAACTTTGTTTCCTTTTTTTTCTTTTCTAATTTTTTCTTTTTCCTTCCTTTCTCCTACCCGGAGTTTTCCTTTCCAGATTATTTCTCATGTGATGGCTCTGCTCCCTAGATTTTCAATATTGATGAGTAAATATTTTAAAATTTATCATCATTGTCACCTTTTTTATTACCTTGAAGTCCTGAGGATAGAACTCAGGTCATCACACATGTTAAGCAAGTGCCCTACCACTGAGCTGTATCCCCAGCCCTCAAAAATACTTTAACAAAATTTTTTGAGACCATTACCAAATAAGCTGTATCAGACAGCTGTGTAGGCTGCTTGCTAATAGTTGTAACTTTTGCTTTTAACAGTTTTTTCTCTTTTAGGTCTTTGCGCTATGGGGTTCTTTTTTGCCTTTAAATTAAATTTGCACATTTGTCTGTTACATGTGTATCTGATAAACCTGTATCCCCTATAGGCCTTTAAGTGAGATTCCTCTGGAGAGCTTCATAGTAATTTCTAGTATGTGTGCATGTGTCATTATAGCATTTACTTCATTGTGTTTTAAATCACTGATTTTTCTTTCAGGTCTATATCCCTACTAAATAAAGTGCAGCCTATTCAGAACAAGACTCCTCTCTATTTCCACATACTTACAGTCTGTAAGAAGTACACTGCTTATCCAGTAGTTGTTTTATAATCAGATCTATTAAATGAGCTGTTATTTTTAATGATCTTTAAGTCTGCCCTGACTTGAACTTTTAGGAAATTAATTTGCTTAACTTTGAAGGGAAAGATACATACTCATTGGAAAGTAGTGCAGTACCATGGTGTAGCTCAGTGATGGCAAACCTTTTAGAGTTTTCAATGATATAAGCAGCCTGTCATAGGTTCACCACCACTGATCTAGCCTATAATATGTATTATTGTCATACATGTTATTTACTATGCCAAACAGTATTTTCTTGCTTTTCTCATATTTAAAATACAGACTGTGGATATTCATAAAGAGAAAGTGGCTCGAAGAGAAATTGGCATTTTGACAACAAATAAGAACACATCAAGAACTCACAAAATAATAGCACCTGCAAATATGGAGCGCCCTGTAAGATATATTCGGAAACCCATTGACTACACAGTTCTGGATGATGTGGGCCATGGAGTCAAGGTAAGCTTTTTATATTACATTAACTAAATTTACATATTGAGCAGACAGTTTGGATAGGAAGTAGGGTCATATAGTTTTCTCAGTTGGCAATTCTCTTTAGCTAGAAACTAGCATAAAATTTGTAACCTAATGTCATAATAATATGTATTTTACTAAGTTTGACATGGAATTTTATTTGGAATCAGATTATCAGAAAGATATTAAAATTTGAAAGAAACTACCCATATTTAATATATACTATTTGAATTCTAAACTGTTATTATAAAGTTGTGCTATGAATGACATCTCTTGCTTTCACTACTAAATATTTTAAAAATTACATGCCTTCTAAAATTAAAAAAAAAAGTTATACTCATTTCCTTATTTCTAGTATGGATATATATTTGTGTGTCTGTGTGTTTGTGGCTACAATTCCAGCTACTTGTAAAAAATGCAAATTGTATGAATTTTACCTACCTCTCTCAGCAAAAATAGAGAAAGCCACATCAGGCTTTAGAAGACAGCATATTTGTTGGTTGTGATTAAGCTTGGCACAGGTAACTGGACTTGAGGCTACCTGTAGTCTGTCTTTGCCTTGATCCTCATGTGTTATTTTGCGAGCATCTGGATTGACATAACTTCTTAAGTCATCTTTGTTCAAGATAAACTATTTCTTTGAAATGTGATAGTATCTTTCCTAGAAAATTACTTGATTTTTTTTTTCTTCAGAGTTACTTTACAATTTTTATAGAGCCAGATAGAAGTTCAAAACTTTCTTAGTTGGTTGATCTGCTGATGCTGTTTCTAGATCTTGACATTATAAGTTTTTTGGTGTTCCTGGTTGAAAGGAGTGTAAGCCAACAAAATTGACTATTTTTTCAACTCTTCTACATACTTTTAGAATATCCCCTTTACCTCCATGCTTGGGAGTTATATATAAAGTTGCAGTGCTTTACAGATGTAGAGGAGGCTACTTCTTGTTTCTTGTGTTTTTATCTAAGATTATGACTAGGATTTTATAAAAGCTTAAAACTCAATTGCAGTTTGTTCATTTATTTGTTTTTGTGGGACTGGGATTCAAACTCACGACCTTTCACGTGCCAGATATTTGTGCCATGGAGCTGTCTCCCCAGCTCCCAATTGCATTTTATTTAGACTAGATTGATTTATAGGCTTTGGATTATTTGGGGGGATACTGGAAATTGAACTCAGACCTCATGCTTGCCAGGCAGGTGCTGCACCATTGTGCTAAATCTCCAGCCCTAGGGTTTGAATTTTGAGAAGGAAAAACTAACCTTTTGCATTATTAATGATTTGAGAATTACACACACACTTTTTACTTTGATTTTTTTTCCCACTTATGTAGTTGGAACAGGGTCTCATTAGGCAGCTGGGACTCCTAGTGATCCTCCTGTTTTCAACCTCTTCAGAACATGTATATTTTTACCTAGCCAGATTGACAGTCTATATACATGAGTACATACAGTGTATGTAAATGAAGATAATCACCCTTGAGTGTTTCACATATGTGGATTGTTCTATATGCTTATTCATTCAAATTGATTTTTCTTATTAAATGATACATATTTATGTAAACTCCATCATTATATGAGAAATAAATATTCTCCATTATCTCTTTGCTCCACTAAGAATTGTGATTGATAGTCTAAAATAGAGTAAATTAATGGACTATTATGTGATAACAAATTTTATTTATTTATTTTTTTCTTTTTTTATTGTTTAAATTTAACATGAGTTATATTACATATTTTCATCATCAGATCAGTTTAGATTAATACATATAGGTATATAAGGTTGATCAAGCAATTAAACATTAACCCTTCTAAATCAACATTATTATTATTATTATTATTATTTTTTTTTAACAATTTTTTTTTTTCTTGTTTCAGAACTTTTGTTTGTTTGTTTATTTGTTTCTATGGCCGGCTCAGCCTGCCCTGAGGGCAGGGCTGGCGCAGCATGTGGTGCCGGGGATCAAACTGCGGTCCCTGCAGCCGCCCAAGCTTTCCTAAGCAGGCGTTTTAGACCACTGAGCCATCCTGCCGGGCCCCGATAACAAATTTTAAAAGCAAGTTTTATGTGAGAAAAGTTGTTATAGGTATGTGATAGGAAGTGTAAACATAGCAAATATATGTCAAAACTGTATGGGTATGAATCTTACTCATTCTTTGTAATCATCATATACATACATATGTAAGACATGGACTTTTCAATTTTGTTTTTAAATGGTTTTTGTAGTAAGATACACACATAGAAAATTTACTATTCACTATTTTTAAGTGTACCATTCTGTGACATTAAGTACATTTACATTGTTGTGCCATTTTAAAACATTTTTGGCTAAGGGTAGGAAAATGGGTGGTCTGTTAAACCTGTATGTACTTTAGAAGCTGAAATCTGGCATATTGTCCATATTTTGTTTTTTTTCTTTTATATGAAAAAATGCATATACACACACATGAAATTATGTCCCATAGTAGTTACTTTGCTGTTTTGTTTCACTAGTTGTATGACTTTTGTATAATTGTCTTAAAGTTCTCTACAGGATTGTTGAGGTATGTAAAATTAAGAAATTCACTAGTAAACAAATTCCAGGACCAAAATTGTGAGAGGGAAAAGTTTAAATTTGTTTTAAAATTAGTGTTCCAAGTTTAGGAAGACATTTGTCACTCTAGAATTATATTCTTATCCTTTGGCCACTTTGGTATTTAGAAACTTGTTTTCTTACTATTTGTTAGGGACAGGCTGAGGGAGATAGCTCAGAATAAGCACTTGCCTGGCAAAGTGCAAGGGCCCGAGTTCAATCCCTGGTTCCACAAAAAAAGTGTCACACTATTTATTAGGGAAATTTTCTCCTCATATTAGCAAATGTTATTTCTTTTTTTGTTTGTTTGTTTATTTATTTATTTTTATGGCCGGCTCAGCCTGCCCCGAGGGCAGGGCTGGCGCAGCATGTAGTGCCGGGGATCGAACCACAGTCCCTGCAGCCGCCTAAGCTTTCCTCAGCAGGCGCTTTAGACCACTGAGCCATCCTGCCGGGCCCCAGCAAATGCTATTTCTTCATATGACCATTTGATATTTAACTTTGATGTTTTTGGTATTTTTTTTCAGATTACAGAATTTTAAAATGTTATATTTAAATACATTAATGTTCTTTTTTAAAGATTTTTTTTTAAAATTTCTCTTAAACCTCATTTATTTGTTTGTGTTATGGCTGGCTCAACCCGCTCTGGGTTGGGGTATGCAGCATGTGGTGCCAGGGATCGAGGAGTGGTCACAGCGCTTGCCATAACTTTCCTCCGCAGGCGCTTTAGACCACTGAGCCATCTCACTGGCCCTACATTAATGTTCTTAAGAACTTCCAAATATTATACATAAGGTTTCATCCTCCAAGGTTAATATTCTGTCATATATCATTTTGTGATATATATTTTGATAGTTATACTTGATATACTTGGGCTTTATTTAAGTAGTATGTACTTTGATAATACTTTTTTTGTATTTTAGGGAAGGGTCTACAGGGTGTTCAAGGTCTCACTACTAGATCACACTCATAGTGATCCACCTTTTGCAGCCTCCCAAGAGCTAGGATTACAAGCATGCACCACTGTCCCCAGTCTTAGTTGCTGTGGCAGGGCCGGCACGGCAGGCATGGGGATCGAACTCCTGGCCCCTACACCTGCTTGCAGATGCTTTAATCTGCTGAGCTATTTGGGTAGCCCTTTTGTTTGTTTGTTTGTTAGTTAATACATTTTATGCTATGAAATAAATGGTACACATAAATGTACTAGGAATTTAAGATAAATGCATTCTACCAGGCACAGTGACACATAGCTGTAATCCCTTATACTCTGGAGGGTGAAGTAGAAAGATAAAATTGTAAGTCCAGTCTGGAAAATGTAGGGATTTAGCAAGATCTGAGACTGTTTAGTAGTTTAAAAATCTTAAAAAGAGTTGTGGAAGCACTGGATTTATGTAATCCAAAGTAATGCAAAACAAAAAGAATGTAAGACATGATATAAATTGGGCTTGTTTTTAGAAGCAGTATAAGATACGGGTGAGGGGGTACTGCAGAGATGCTAAAAGGCACAAGTACCTGTCTGGCAAGCGCAAGGTCCTGAGGTTGATCCCCAGTGCTAAAAACAAACAAACAAACAAACAACAACAACAAAACAGATAAGGAAAGCACTATATAGAGAAGCTACTGGGATATGTACCTGTGTGAGAATTAAAAGAAGCGGGCCTATCTGAATGAGCACATAGTTTCAGAGTAAGCTGGAGTAGTAAAAGTTTGAATGCTTAATGGGAGTTTAAATTTATTTTTTAGAGACATAATAATAAATAGATTTATTGCCTGGTTCATAAAAATGAGTCCTAAACTTTCCCTGTATGTTAGTTTCTGTTTATGTGCTTGTTTTTAGGTTCCACAAAGTTTATGTTATAGATAGCTATTAGATTTTTGTTAGTGGTGGGAAAATACAAACTTAGGCAGAAGAGAAAGTTCAAGGAAGTAAGATGTATTTGATCTGGAATCTGCCAGCCGTTTTTGATTGGTAGTCTCTAGAGTTTGGTTGGTATTTTCTGGTTAACTTACTCTGAGTTGGGTTTTAGTAGGCTTAGAAACCCAGCTATCTTAGTATAATTGCCTCCCAGTTAGGTTTAAAAAAAACAAACAAACAAACAAAAAAAACAGTGCAGATACTAGAGCTTTATGGTATCTACATAAAGATGCTGTTTATTTAAAAAGTTTTAATTTTGATAAGCTGGTGAGTGTGCTGATCAGTCATTCCAAAGGAAATGATCTTATAGTCACTTAGTATCTATGATATATAAAGCTGTTTTGTTTTTAGGGATAGAAAATAGAGAAAAATCAAGGAGAATTATTGTTTTTATCTAAGCTCCCAAGCCAATTAGCAAAATTACTTATCCACAACTGTTTTCAGAAAGTGAAGTGAGATATTAAGGAAGTAGAAAATAATCTTATTTTCAATATGCTTGTAGTTACGTTTGTTTCTCTTGGTTATGTAGTTCAGACTAACTGAAGTCAAACTGTGTAGCCCAGGTTAACCTTGAACTTGAAGATAGCCTTCTCAGTGGTATAGACGTATGCAGTGAGGTTTTAGGTTAGGACTATGTATACTTTTTCTTTCACATAGGCTAGTATACAAGCTAGCCTCGAATTAAATACATAGTTAAACCAAACTAGCCTTGAATTTACAGTACTTCTGCCTCAGCCTCCGGAGTACTAATATAGGCATTCACCACCTTTCATGTCCTCAAAGAGCTTTTCTTTACTTCTGAATTTTGAACAAACTGGTGAGTATGGTGATAATATAACTTGGCTCATAATATAACTGGCTCATAATATAACTTGGAACTAAAGGAACCTATAACTTTTGTTAGTGTCAGCCTACCCAGAGTTTGGATTCATAAATTAGAAATGAGAGAGTTTTCCTGACCCTGTTTAGTTTATGATGTGGTGATGATTTTACTTTTACATACTGTGATGTCTAAGTCCTTTTCTTTATTTGAAAGCACCTTGTTACTTTGAATTTTAACATTGGAAGTTTGTCACTTTTTTATTACTATGCTACCATTTAAGTAATAAATAGTTTTAGCTGGAAATTATCCAGTAAAATTGTAGGTTTTGTGTACTGATATGTTAAATAACTTTGCATCTAATGTGTTACTGGGTTTACATAAAATCGGGGTGTGTGAGAAAGTTTGTATGTTTTGAATCATCTGTTCACTCAACTGGGTTAGATTCGTAGGATAAATTATTAGCCTAAGAAATTATTGCGCTTGCATGAGATTTACATAATTACGGGTAATTTTCTTACACGTTTCTTTTAAAACATTGTGAGACACGTTAATATTTCCTAATACTTAGGATATATTTTTCTTTTCAAAGTACTTGAAATGTGGCTGGATAGAAGCATAGTTAAACAAATTGAATAACTGTAAATATAAACCTGTCCTGTTAGATACAATTTACCTAGAATTAATTTCTACTTTCCCCCCCCCCCTTTTCTTTTTGCCAACATAAAGTGGCTAAAAGCCAAGGTAAGAGATGTTACTTCCTTGATCCACAGTATTTCTTTTATATTGATAGAAGCTGCAGAGCCACTAAAATTTGAAAAAATGTTTTTATGCCTGTCTGCTTTTCCCTGTAGGATTTATAGAGATTAAGTATACTCAAACATCAGTTCAAATCAGCAACATTTAGCTTGGCTGTGTTAAAATATCAAAGATATATTGACATTTGCATTTACATAGGAACATTAATTTTGCTAACATTTATTGCTTTGCTCATTTTTGGTTAGTTGCTTTGCTTTGACTTACATTTAGGTTTCCCAGACTTCATATATCACTTTGTTACTGAATTGTCAAGATAAAGATACCTTTTTCAAATGAGAATTTTACCAAGTTAACAGTGAAACCTGTAGCTAATGTATATATCAAAATTTAAGAAATTAAATATTTGAGTTTAAAAAGTTTGATCTCAGTGAACATGTATGCAATAAAATAAAATAAAGTTCAACAAAGTAAAATCCAATAATCTTCCTTGTACTTTGCCATATATTGATAAAAATGGCACAGTGTAACAAGAAAATCTGAGGACAGGTGGTTGCTCCACAATTTAAAATGTGGTATCAAAGTCTGATTAAAACTGTCTGGGAATCCTTACATCACACTCTGTTATTAAAAAAAAAAAAAAAAAAAAAATACATGATGTTAAAACACTAAGAGAACAGTTTAATATAAAAATACAAACTTTTCTTTCCACATTTTAGCATGGAAATAACCAGCCTGCAAGAACTGGCACACTGTCGAGAACAAATCCTCCTACTCAGAAACCACCAAGCCCTCCCATGTCAGGCCGGGGAACACTGGGGTAAGAATTGCCATATCAAAAGAAATGTGTGTGATGTATGGATCCTGTCCTGAGACACCTAGTGTGTGATATTACCTTTTATAAATAAGTGCCTGGGGTTTTTTGTTTGTTTGTTTGTTTGTGGAACCAGGGATCAAATTCAGGACCTTGCACTTGCCAGGCAGGGACTTGTGCCCCTGAGCTATCACCCTGGCCCCTACCTTTCATAGAATCCAAGACGAATTTACTTGTAAATAGTCCCTATAGATGTCTGTTTTAAAGAAGGTTTTTTTATACCTGTAAATGACCATGATTTACTTCTTTGCCTGTTTATTTATTTACTTATATGATGAGGCCCAATTCAGGCTGGTCTTGAATTCACTATGTAGCCCAGTATGGCCTTGAACTCAGGAATCCTCCTTAACCTCCTGAGTGTTGGAGTGACAGGATCTCACTGTGCAACTCAGCTCAAGACTGATAGTGATCTTCCTGTTTTCAACATCTCCTTGCACTACCATGCCTGGTTTTGTTTTTCTTTCTTTCATTGTTGTCCTCCTGGTCATCGTTGTCCTGGTTCTTGTTCTTGTTGTTTGGTCAATACAATTGTGACTTAAAGTTATTTTAAGTAGGACAGTGACTGAGAGATCTTATATATGTGTATGCTGTCTTTGCCTGTATTTAGCAATGCTTATGCTGCAGACTTTTGGATAAGTGTTCTACTTTGTATAGTTTGTGCAGTTTTTAATCTTTCTCCTATTAAGTAGCTCCAGAGACCTAGAGACCTAGAATACTTGTTTGTGCGTGTGGTTTTTTTTTTTTTTTTTTTTTTGTCTTTTTTGAGACAGGGTCTCGCTATGCAATTCAGGCTGGCCTTGAGTTCACTTTTGTAGCCCAGGCTGGTCTCGAACTCGCACTGATCCTCCTGCCTCAGCTTCCCGAGTGCTGGGATTACAGGTGTGCGCCACCACGCCCGGCTTTTTGCTTTTTGAGACAGGGTCTCACTATGGAGCTAAGGCTGGCTTTAAACTCATTGTAGGCTGTTCTCAAGTTCAGAAAGGATCCTCTTGCCTCGATGCCTGAGGGCTGAGATTACAGGTGTGTACCACCATGCCCCACTGACTTGGAATACTTCTAACTGCCTGCCCGTTGGTAATCTTAGGCTCCCTTCATTGTAGAATAGCTTTGTGAGAAGACTGGCTGGAGAAAAGGAGAGAGTATTGATGACTTTCTCCTTCCAAATTCTCACTGTTTCAGTTGAGATTACAGGTGTGTACCACCATGCCCCACTGACTTGGAATACTTCTAACTGCCTGCCCGTTGGTAATCTTAGGCTCCCTTCATTGTAGAATAGCTTTGTGAGAAGACTGGCTGGAGAAAAGGAGAGAGTATTGATGACTTTCTCCTTCCAAATTCTCACTGTTTCAAATACAGTTAATGCTTGCCAGGACATTTCTGAATGATTATTTATTTTTAGCAGAAAAAATTGTATTATATTAGACTTTCTGTTTGGGGGAAAGCTGATTTCAGCAGTCTTTTTTATTTTTTCAATGTATTTGGTAACAGGGTTCTCACTATGCAGCTTGGACTTGTTAGGGTCGAGAAGCACCACGTGAAGGAGACTCCAAGAGACGTTCTCTCATGCAAAAAGCAAGGGGATTTTATTTTCCAAGCATGCGTGGGGCTCACTGAACGTGCAGGAACAGAGAGCCCCGAGCAGGGGTGTGGGCAGTATATTTAAGCCCACAGACAAAGGCAGGAGGAGTTTTGCAAGCGCAGTTACAAAAGCAAATGGCATTGGTTAATTTAAATGGTTTTTTGTACATTTATTGGTGGGGATACCTATGAGGAAGTTTAGAGTTGAGCTGCAAGGTTGTTTCTTAATATGGACAGCAGATGTTCGGTCGGGGTGCATTCTGCAAATTTTGTTACATCTTTGTAACTAGTGGCCAGGCTTATCTAAAGGGGAGGATGGGCACTTAGATCAGGCCGCAGTTGGGTTGCTTACAAGAAATAGGACATTCTGACATGGGAAGTTGTTCCCATCCTTGGGCTTATCTGAACTTCTAGCAGATGCAGCATCAGCATTGGGTGCAAGCAAGGGAAGAAGCAAAACTATAATTAGCATTTGTAATTTTAACTTTTAAAGGATTCTAGAACTAGTCCTGGAAATTCCTGTACTGGGGCCAAGTGGGTTTTGTAAAAATCTCTCTTACAGACTCATAGTAATCCTCTTGTTTTCAACCTCCCTAGCATTGGGATTACAGATGTGTGCCACCATGCCTGGTCTCTGAGGCCTGCTCAGCATACCTAGGGGCAGGGCCCACTAGGCTTGTGTTGCTGGAGATTGAACCCAGGTCCCTGCACTTGTCTAAGCAGGCTCTTAGTCCACATCTCACTGGCCCTGAAAAGTCAATTTTTAAGGAGGATTTTAGTTTTCATTTTTATCTATAACCTCCTGCCTCTGAAGGAAAAACATTATGTAGGAAATTAAAAATCATGTGCTGAGAAATTAATGACATTGCTTGTAGAATCAGAATGTACTTCTCCAATATATTTCCATATTGAAGTAGAAATAAATTATAGGGGAGATATTTAGCATCCTGTGTAAGGACAGTGGCTTGTAGTTAATGAACTGGGATTAAAGTACATTTAATAATTTAATATCATTGAGCATTAAAAAATTATAACTATCATTTTTTTAAAAAAGGTTAGAATTTTTCAATTACCCTTTCCTAATTTTTTTCCTAAGAAAAGATAGTATATCTTAGTTTTTTGTGTTAATAGTAACAAAATTCATATATTTCAATTAAGAATCTTTAAAAAATTATAAACCATGTTAAAATAAACATTTATATGTAATCTCAAAAGGATAATCACACATTCGGGTTAAATGCTATTTTATAGTTCTTATTTATTACCCTTTCTGTATTTTTCTTCTGTAGGCGGAATACTCCATATAAAACCCTGGAGCCTGTTAAACCTCCAACAGTTCCTAATGATTACATGACCAGTCCTGCAAGGCTTGGAAGTCAGCACAGTCCAGGCAGGACAGCCTCTTTAAATCAAAGACCAAGGACACACAGGTAAAACTTCAGGGTGAATATCTGACTGTTTGTTAGTCGTCGATGACAAACTCCTATAAAAGGTGCTGCATAATGATGAAGTACTACTATAATGCCAGCATTAAATGTAAAATTTGAGAGTAATAATATATGTACCTATAAACTTATACTTTCTTTTATTTGCTTTTTACACTGTTAACAGATTGTTAAATAATTTCTGTTTTTGACAGATACTGATTTATATTTGGACTCAAGCTAAAAAAAATATTTATTTCAGTACCAGGGATTGAACTCAGGACCTTGCACTTTTCAGCCAAGCACTTATTCTACTGAGCCATCCCCCTGGCCCCTAAGAATATTTTTAAAATGGTCTTTCAAAAGGCACAAAGTGGGGCTGCATAATGTAGCTCAGTGGTAGATTATCTACCAACACAATCACTGTTAAGTATTTTTGGAGGACAAAAGGTTAAATACCATAGAAGTCATACAGCATGACATAGGAGGTTAGAGAAAAGATTTAGCTTATTGTTTTTATTATTTAACCTAATTTTATTTAATTGCCTTGTGTCTGCATATCTATGTTAGAGGTTGTGATTGCATTTGTTATTATAAAAGCATACAATGACTGAGCTGTTCATTGCATTTTTAGGAACTGAGTAGCTTAAGCATATCCAGGAAAGTATCAATCTTGATAGATTGAGATTGAATTCTTTTTTATTATCTAAAGAGAATACTAAATAGCTTAAAAATTAGAAGTAACACAAAACTTCACCAAACAATAGAAATTAAACAATGATTGCTGTATTGTGAAATGTTGTCTTCAAATTAGTTGTTTAGATTACCAGATATGAACATGCAAAACTGGTTTTAAAAAATTAGGTTGAGCTCTTATTGTAACCGTCATCTGAGCCAAAAAATAGAGAATCACCAAGAACCCATGAGTTTGCCTCTTGCTGTTTTCCAATTATTGCCTGTTTTCTGCAGTGTAAAGGTAGCCACTTTAAGTGCTTTTATAACATCAAACAGACTTATTATATATTCCATTTGTTTTTCTCTTCAGTTTTATTTCTCAGTAGTTTAAGCAAAGAACTTTTTTTGCTTTGACTTTTATGTTGGCAAATTAGAGCTAACTTACCAAAATTGTGTTTGGTGATTCAACTAAATGGGGCATATCAAGCTATTCAAGTTTAGGTTTAATTGCTGTTGTTGTTAAATATTGTTGTAGTGATATCTTCAGCTACTATATCAAGATAGGCCAAAATTATTATTTTTACATTTGTTATACTGAATTACCAAAAATATCAGAAGTGTGATTCCCCTCCCTTTTTTCTGGTGGGTGCTGAAAGTTGAACTTATGACTTCATGCTTGCCAGGTAGGCACTGTCCTGCTGACCTATATTCCTAGCCCCCTGGTTTCCCTCTGCTGTAGAAATAGTTTAATTATTAGTATTAGTTTAATAATAGTTTAGTCATATTACTGGCCAATTATTAAGTTACTTGATTAGATATCAGGCATATAGCAAGTAAAGATCCCCCCCCCCCAACTCATTCTTAGAATAGGGGTCAACGAAGTTTTCCTGGTCATTTCTAGATTGTCAGAATTTTAGGACTTGTAGGCCACATGGTCTGTTTCAGTAACTCAATTTTGTCTTTATAGCACAAATCCAGCTATAGACAGTATGTAAATGAATAAGCATGGCTATATTCCAGTTAAGTTTTATTTATGGCAGTGAATTTCGTAAAATTTCAAATTTCATAAAATTTTAATATGTTGTAAACTATTATTCCTCTTTTGATCCCCACAACTATTTGAATATGTAAATTATGTTTTTAGTTCATAAGTAGTTATTAGGCAATAGGCCAGTGTTAGTTCATGTGCCATAACTTAACCAATCCTTCTATTAGAAAAAAGACATTTAAGCTAGTAATTGTAGAAGAACACAGTAAATACAAAAATATTTATATGTCTATAGTGGTATAAAGTTGAGTATTGATTATCTGGTTAGGGATTAGGGAGGATTTAACATTTAGGCCATTTTGTTATATCAATGGCTTTTCTTCCTCCATTAACATGTGATAATATATAGATTAATCATATTGGAGAAGGAAATAAAACTTTTATCCAGGCACTGCAGAACTTTTCTGAATGTATTTTATTAGCAATATTAATTCTATAAAATGTTGAATTTCAGTGTGATATTTTCATACATCCACATAACAATTTTTTATCATATGCCCTCCTTTGTATTTTAGTCCCCTTAAACCCATCCTCTTCTCTAACAGTAGTCCCTCTTATTTCATGTAACTCTCCCCCTAAATTTTATATTTTTGGGGAATTGTGATATTTGTCTTTCTGAATATGGCTTCTTCCACTTAGCATTGATGATCTATGTCATTAATTTTCTTGCAGGTGGCATCATTTTGTTACTTTTTAAGAATTTACTTACTTATTGGGTACAGGGTCTCACTAAGTAGTTCAGACTTACAGTGATACTCCTGTCTCAGCCCCAATACTAGTATTACAGGCACGTATCATCATACCTGGTTTTGAGCCTTGATCCTTTGCTTGGCAGGCAGGTAGACCACTGAGCTGTCTCCCCAGCCCAGTTTTGTTCTTTATAGCTGAATAATACTCCATTGTGCATAACTACTACTTTTTTGTGTATTCATCCATGGATTCACACCTAGACTAGTTAATTTCATATTTTGGCTGTTATGAATACTGTTACAATAAACATGGATGTAGATTTGCTTATAGTATGCTATTTATTTATTTATTTATTTAGATACAGGGCATTGAACTCAGGCCCTTGCATTTGACTGGCAAGCGCTTACTCTACTGAGCTATCTTCCCAGCCACGAGAAATAAAATTTTATAACAAAATAACAACTAAATAATAATATATACCATATAATCTTGAAAGTAGCTACTCAGAGTACAAAGAAGAAACAAAAAAGTAATAGTTCAAAGCTTTATTTTCTAGGAACTTAGAAAGGCTAGAAGTAAAAGGGAACATTCAAGAACCATTTGTAGGAATGTTTATAATAGTAGTAGCAGCAGTAATGGCACAAATTTGGAGGTAAGCTAAATGTCAATTAAGAATAGAATAGACATTATCAGGAATTATTTGAACTCCCTTTTTTTTTTTTTTTTTTTGGTCTTTTTGAGACAGGGTCTCGTTATGCAGTTCAGGCTGGCCTTGAGCTCACTTTTATAGCCCAGGCTGGTCTCGAACTTGCACCGATCCTCCTGCCTCAGCCTCCCGAGTGCTAGGATTACAGGCGTGCGCCACCACACCTGGCCCTACTTTCTATTTAATTGTTTTTTCCTCTATTTGTACATCTACTTTGCATTTCTCAAATAAATGAAATCATGTAATATTTAAGCATGTATGCCTGACTTCGCTTAATATTACAGTCTCAAATTACGTTCATTTATGTATGAATCCTCAGGCTTATTTTTATGGCAGTATAGTACACCACTGTGTATAAATATCACATTTTCTTTATCTGTTTATCAGTTGATATATGTTTCCAAGATCTAGCTATGTGCTGTTTTAAACCTGGGTATACATATATCTTTGTAATAAGATGATTTTAACCTTTTTGAGAAGATACTTTAGAGGAGCCTATAGCTGGGTCAAACGTAATTTCTATTTTTAGTTTTTTGAGGAGTCTCCACACACACTGCCATAGCAGTTGTACTAGATTAGTGGGTTATATTCCTACAAATAATGTAGAAGGGTTCTTTTTCTCTGTAGACTCAATAGCATTTAGTATTCATAGATTTTTTTTTTTTTTTTATTATAGCCATTCTTTCTGGGGTAAGATTATGCATCAATGTACAGTAGTTTTAATTTGTATTTTTTAAATAGCCAACAGTGTTTTCAAGTTAAATTTCTCAAAATAAAAGTTTCAAAACCAGGTAATTCAAACAAATAGAGGTGTCAGGGAGATAGCTCAGTGAAATAAGTGCTTAGCTGTAAGCTCAATGCCCTGAGTTTGATCCCTGGTACCACAAAAAACTAAAACAAATGAATAGACTCCTCAGAAGTATAAATGGTCAAAAAAAAAAAAAAGTAGAAATGGCCAGTAAATACCTCAAAAAAATGTTAGACTGATTTTTGTGGAGGGTGAGAAATAGGGATCTAATCTCAGTCTCCGAATATAGCTATTGTTTTCCCACTACCAGTTATTAAAGCTGCTTTCTTTCTTAAAACATGTTTTGAACTCTGTCAGGAATTAGATGACTCTGGTTGCATGGGTATGTGTCTTTGTCATTTATTTATTATATTGATATACATGTCTGTTTTGGGACCAGTAGCCTGCTGTCCTTGTTACTATGGCCTTGTAATATATTTTGAAATCAAGTACTGTATCTGGTGTCCCCCGAACCAGGGATCGAACTCAGGAAGTTGCACTTGCCAGGCAAGCACTTGTGTCCCTGAGCTCTCTCCCAGGCCCTGAAATCAAGTCTGTGATGCTTCCAACACTTGTTTTTGATTAGAATTGCTTGGTTATAAAGGTCTTTTCTGTTCCCATGTGAATTTCAGGACTATTTTTTTTCTAGTTTTGTGAAAAATGTCATTGAAATATTGATGGAAATTACAATGGCTCTGTGGTAATATGGCCATTTTAATAATATTAATTATGGCAACTCATGAACCTAGGAAGGGTTTTGGTATTATAGTGTCATCTTCGATTTCTTTCTTCAGTGTTGTATAATTTACATTAAAGAGAGCTTTTATTTCCTTTATTAGGTTTATTCCTAGTTTTATTTATTTTTTTGAAGCTATAACGAACGAAATTGTTT
Organism: Myocastor coypus; assembly: GCA_004027025.1. Classification (NCBI taxonomy): domain Eukaryota; kingdom Metazoa; phylum Chordata; class Mammalia; order Rodentia; family Myocastoridae; genus Myocastor; species Myocastor coypus. Next base: position 27,712 of record PVJA010014493.1, on the reverse strand, counting down.
TCCTAATATTTCTCAGTTCATTATCAGCATATAGAAAGAAAAGCTAGCAGACTGTCCATCCATCCTTCTATCCATCTTTGAGACAGGAAGCTTAGGCTGGGCTGTAAATCACTGCAATCCTTCTGCCCCAGTCTTCCAAGTGCTGGGACTACACTGTGCACCACCACAGCAGGCTCTGATGTTTTAAATGTTGATTTTGTATTTTGCTGTTTTCTCAGTTTGTCAGATCTATAAGTCCTTTGATGGAATCATTAGTGTCTTCTATGTATAGGGTCATATCTGATAATAGGGATAGTTTTTTTTCCCTTATTTATATTTATTTAATATTATTTGTACTTTCAATTTTTACCCATTCAGTACTGTTGCCTATGAGTTTGTCATATATTGCCTTTAACATGTTGAGGCATGATCATTTTTATTTTTAGCTTTTTCTTTCTATTCCTAATTTCTTCGGGGGTTTTACTATGAAGGGATTGTTGAGTTTTATGAGACTTCCCTGAATCAGTTGAGATGACTGTATTTTTTTTCCAATCCTCTATACATAAGGCTCTTTGAGCAGATGATGATTTTAAAATATGAGTTGGGTAAAGTGACCCCTGCTTGTAGTCTCAGCTATTTGGGAAGCTGCAGCAGAATTGCTTAAGGGCATGCTAGGTAACGGCATAGTGAAACTTTGTTTCAGAAAATAAGTAATAGTAACATAGAATCTATTTCCCTATGTGTATGATGTCAGTTTCCTTTGCTGTTCATTAGTAACAATTGGATAGTGCAAGATCTTAAACTTACTAAAAATAATAGTTTAAAGTCTCCTTGCTAAAAAAGACGCTATATCCATAAGAAGTAGAATAGCAGCTATACCAGATCTGATACTGCAGCTTCAGTAGTTTTTATTTTTGTTACGTTCATGTTCCTAGAGAGTTTACCTGTTTTATTATTTTTCTTTGAGATTATTGTAATTTTTATATTAATTGCAGACTAGGATTTTTATATTAATTTCAGGCCCTTATTTACTTCCCTAAGTATTCTCTTTTGTAGTGTTTCTCATGCTTGTTTTAAGTCTGTTTTTTCATGCTAAGCTAGATGTTCCATGACAGTATCGTGAATGTCTACATCATTCACTACTCTTCACAACCAGTTAATTAAGTGCTTGTCGACTCACTGCGCCGTAAATTTTTATTGTTCATATATTTCTGGGATAGTTTTGGGTACTGTGATATATTGGTTTCAGAAATTGAATAGTAGTGTGGAACACAATAACCACTTCAAGTATGAGGGTTAAAGCTTGTAATGAGTAATTTAAAAATTTATATGTACACACACTCCTTAAAAGGAATAGGTGGTAGCCTTGGGTTGATACTTACAATTTAAAAAAAAATCCTAACATTTCTTTTTTCAAACATCTTACTCTTATCTGCAGTGGAAGTAGTGGAGGAAGTGGAAGTCGAGAGAACAGTGGAAGCAGTAGCATTGGCATTCCCATTGCTGTACCTACACCTTCCCCACCCACTATTGGACCAGGTATGTTATTTATTAATCCTTGCTTAATATAGGTAATACTTAAAGTTCTATTATAAAAGGCGATATAATTTAGTCATATTGAATAAAATCATTAAACAAAGGTTAATAATAAATTTACCATTATTTTAGATTTATTTTTCACAATGTATTTTAGACTTTCCCAGCTCTTTCTCCTTACATAGCTCTGTGAAATAACTTTCTGGACATTTTGCTTTAGAAGTACTTGTGTTGGTCAGGAATCAAGATGTGATTTATTATATCAAGAGCAGATCAGTGTTGTATGATACTGCAGCCAAAGGGTGAGTTTCTGTAAAGCTAAATTATATTTGAAAGAAATTCAGTGTTGCCTTGCAGGCTAACATTTAAACAATAGTATCTGCTTTTTTTTTTTTTTTTTTTTTTTTGACTTAACACTTAAAATGCTGTGAACATAAAATGAGATTCAAACAGGAGAAGTTATTTTATTCTTTATAAAGTTTAAAAACTAAGGTATATGTGAAGAATATTAAATTAGCCCCTGACTTTTAGTAAATAAAATACCAACTTTCTATAGTATTAAAAGATACATATATATAGGTGTGTGTATATATATGTGTGTGTGTGTGTGTGTGTGTGTGTGTATATATATATATATTAAAAAGAATTGGGAAAAGGGCCAAGCAGGATGGCTCAGTGGTCTAAAGCGCCTGCAGGCAGCTGCAGGGACCGCGGTTCAATCCCTGGCACCACATGCTGCGTCGGCCCTGCCCTTGGGGCAGGCTGAGCCGGCCATAAAAATAAACAAACAAACAAACAAAAATTCTGAAACAAAAAAATAAAATAAAAATTTAAAAAATAATAAATAAAAAAAATTGGGAAAAAAGCTTTCAGTTTCTCAAACATATAGTTATAGGCGAAAATGCTGTTCTGTTCATAATGGAGTTACAAGCTCAGTGGCTTTTTTATCTAGTAAAATCTTACTCATTTAAGTGTGCTTTATATGTGGGTATCTTTTTTTTATTTCTTTCCAATACATTGTATTTTCCTGCTGTTTCAGAATGTTTAGTTCTCTTTTCTTGCACTCTGATTTTGATTATAAACTATTTTATTAGAAAACATTTTTGCCCCTCCTCCTTCTGGAGCTCCACCAGCAACACTTCTGCCACCACCTCTCCCTGTGAGCACTGTGATAGGTGAGATTACCCCTTGAATTCATAATAGACTCTTGTGTAGCTAATAGATGTTTTTTATAGTTATTAGGTTGTAGATGATCATACAAAGGTTAGAGTATTAATCTACACTAATTTCTGTTGGTGAAAATCTTCTGAATTTACGTAGTAAACAACTATAAAATAACCTTTTCTGTATTATGAAATGTTGCTTTGCGTGGCTTATAACCAACTAAATGTGGTTTTTGCTTTTATTTATTTAAATTTTCCTAGCAGTAACTATTTAGATTTTTAAAAAAGCAAGTAGAGCTCTCTCACCTACAGTGAAACTTGATCTAGAGTGCTCTGGTGTATATAACAGCTGCAGCCTTAGAGATGAAATTAGGGATGAGGGAGAAAGAAAGGGAAATAATGTGAAGTGTGGTGGTGGTTCTGATGCTTTCCTGGGCATTGCATTCCGAAAAATGCTGACATAGCCCAGTTTTATAGTATTTGAGAACTTGCCAAGAAACATGTTTTGCAATGAAACACATTTAAATTTTCTCTAAGTTGGGGAGGATACAATTAAGCTTAGAAGTAGTTCCACATATATAGTTAATGTGAAGATCATTCAGCCAAGAAATAAACATAGAAGTAAGATAAGTTAGTTTGAGCAATAAGAGCTGAGTTTCAATTTAGGTGAAATAAAGCTATCCAACAACAGCTTCTAAAAGCATGTATACATGTATCCAAATAAAAAGGGTAATAGATGAGGCCAGCAAGGTAGCTCAGCACACTGTGTGCCTGCATAGGCCAACACAGGGATCTGGTTTTGATCCCTGGCACTACATGCTGCACCAGTCCCACCCATAATGGGGCAGAGCTGTGCACAGAGTCCCAAAACAGTGGCATACATCTATAATCCCAACACTGGGGATGCTGAAAAATAGGAGGATCACTGAGTCCAAGCTGCTTAGTAAGAACCTGTAACAACCAAATACATTTAAAAAAAAAAAAAAAGCACTACACCATTTTCTGTCTACTTGATAGGTCAAAATGTAGACATCTATACATACAGTGTTGATAAGGATTTGTGGCAACAGGAAAGCACAGAGCTACTGCGAGTCTTTGATGTTAAATTCACCTTGCAGAATAATTTGCTGTTAACTAGTCAAGTTCAACAAGTACTTATCCTAGGCTTACTAATTTCATTTTGAGGTGCAAGCCTGTGCATGCTAATTCTTAAAGTATGGTTAAGGGACTCCTAAAGGTTGCCAAGATCCTTTCATTGAATCTGGAGGTCAGAGCTATATTATTGTTTGTGTTTTCCAGTGTCATTTTAGAAATGTACAATGGAATTTTCCAGAGGTTACAAAACATTGCTTTAATAGTTAATTGAATATGTACTCATATATTCCTATATTTCACAGATTTGTCAGTTTTAATTTCTAATGCAGCTGTAACTCATACCAGCAAAAGCTATTTGAAGTTATTTTGCTGGAGAGGGGCTTGTTTGTTTTGTTTGAGACAAGATCCTCACATGTAGTTCATGCTAGCCTTTAATTTATTAGGTAGCTCATGCTGACCTCAAACTCAAGGCAATCCTTTTGCCTCATCTTTCAGTGTTGGGGTGGGATAATGGCATGTTCCACCATGCCCAGCTCTTGAAGCTGTTTAATTTGTAAACATGAACCATAAAACCAAAAAGTTCGGAAGATGACTGTATTAATATTGATTGATTGATTGATTGATTGATTGATATAGGATCATGCTACACAGCTCAGACTTGTAGTGATCCTCCTGTATCAGCCTCCCTAGTGCTGAGATTTATAGGCATATACCTCCATGCCTAGTTACAGGGGCAGGCATGGTATGTCCAAGATTCTGGTCCCACATGGGGAGGTGGTATGGGAGATTAAGCTCAGATCCTTGCACTTGCCAGGCACATGCTTAGACTGCTGAGCTATATCCCCAACCCCAAACCACTGTTTTAGAGCACTGGTTTTCAGAGTGCTATTCCCAGATTATCAGCACCCAGGAACTGGATGGAAGTGTAAGCTTTCAGATCCTGTTTCATTCCAGACCTACCTCCTCAGTTAGAAGCTCTCAGATGGAACCCAGGAATCTGTATTTTAAGAAATACTTATGCTAAAATTCCATTCAGTGCTGCAGCTTGAGAACAGTTACTGTGGGGACATTCAGGAACCATTTGTAGGAATGTTTATAAAGTAACAGCAACAATGTCACAAACCTTGAGGCAAGCTAAATGTCAAATAAAATAAGTAAATTATATATACACATAGAAACAGAGTGGCAGGAATGAATAATGTATTTATCCACATAGTTAAATGTTAAAAAAAGTATCAAAGGAATAGTAACTCAGTGATACTGGTATATCTGGATTCATTCCATTATAAAATTTTACAAATTTATAAAAACTATTCTTAAGGTTACATTATGCTGTATGTGTGTTCTTAAGGTTACATTATGCTGTATGTGTGGTAAAAACTGTATAGAAAAGAATATTTAGCACATACTTTAAGAGATTGGAAATCCAGGAGAGAGCACACAGGAAGATTCAGTGATGTTGTTAAACTCTGTTTCTTCATCTGGGTTCTTGTCTCAGAGAAATACTTTACATACATGCATATATGTATGAAAATTACTATTCATACATGATCCCACCCTCCACCTGTTTTGATAGAGAGGCTTGCTTTGCAGTTCAGGCTAGCCTTGAGCACACTTTGTACCCCAGGCTGGTCTTGAATTAGATTTGATCCTCCTGCCTCAGCCTCCCCGAGTGCTGGGATTACAGGCATGTGCTACCATGCCCTATGCATACATGATTATGCGTCAGTCATATACTTTTTGGCATTACGATTTATTTCTTAATAAAATATCAAAATAAATTCTAAAATAGGCATACTTTAGAACTGCTACACAATTAGTTTTCAGTTTGGAATCAACTAGAAAAATCAGTTTGACATGTTATTTTTATATATATCAGAAATACAAAGAAGTTGGGGGCTGGGGAGATAGCTCTGTGGCACAAGTGCCTGCCTGGCAAGTGCAAGGTCATGAGTTTGAACCCTGGTCCCACCCCCCCCCCCAAAAAAAAAGAAAAGAAAAAATATAAAAGTCATTTTACAGACACCTTTATGAAAAAATGACTAAAGATTTGCTTATAACTCTTTGGAAAACTGATCTGTCCACATTTCTTCATGAAGACTGTTATTTAAATGTGTTTATATTTAGAATATTAGTATATATGTAGTTGATTTGAGTAATTGATGACTTCTAATAGCTTGGGAATTTCAAGATATTAACTATTTGCTAACTTTCTTAATCAGCAACTTCTACTGTATGATTTTAATATCTTGGATGATCTCTGAGACAATTGAGTGAATATAAACTAGGATGATTCTTAATGTGTTTCAGTAGAGCAAGGAAGATAAGGTTAATAATGGTTTTTCTTTTGCAGGAGATGAAGGGTCAGTGGGAGGTATCAGGAATTAAATTCAGGACTTTGCTTGCCAGGCAAGCTGCACTGCTAAGCTAAATCCCAGGTTAACTTTTATGTTAGCTTTATGATTTTTAATTCTATTAACCTTTTAAATATTAAACTCTTTGGCCAATGAGATAGCTCAACAGTCTAAAGCATCTGCTTAGGTAAGCTTAGACAAGCACAGGGACAATGGTTCAATCCCCAGCACCACATGCCATGCCAGCCTTGCCCCCAGGGCAGGCTGAACTGGTCACAAAAAAATAATTAAAAACTTAAAATGTTGATAAAGATGACATACTTTGGTAAGTTTAGATACTGTTATTTATGTAAGTATTATTATTTTTAAAAAGAAAATTGCTTTGGGTATAATACAAAAAGCTTTCAAGTAGCCAGGCATGGTGGCTCATGCTTGTAATCCCTGCACTCAGGAGCCTGAGGCAGGGGGACAGCTGTGAGTTTCAAGGCCAGCCTGGGTAAAAGCTAGCTCAAGGCCAGTGTGAATTGCATAGCAAGACCCTATCTCAAAAACAAACAAACAAACAAAAAAAATTAAATTAAATTACAAAAATTAAAAAGCCTTCAAGTAAGGGGAAAGAGGGCCAGGGATATAATGCTCAACAGCATAGCACCTGCAAAAGTGGAAGGTACTAAGTTTAATTCAAGGTACCAGCCAACCAACCAGCCCACCCACCCACCCAGTAAGGAGGAAGAATGGGTAGAGGTACTTTATTTTATATATGTTCAAAGATTTTTTCCAGGTTTGTCAGTTACCCATAAAAATGAGGAACAAACACTGATCTTGCACTGTATAACATATTTAAATATTTTTAAACTAGAAAGTGTATTTTGCTTTATAATTATTTTATTGTAATATGTATTGATACTATTGAGTTCAGTAAAAATTAAAATAGTACTATTAAATATGGCAAGTAGGCTTAACAGTTTAAAATTTGTCACTTAATGTTGACTTAGCCAGACTTAATAACAGTATTATGAGTTAAAACTGAAGATTTTTAAAGTGAGGAGGAAGTTTGTAAACCAGATATGGTTACATTCATATTTAAAAATCTGGGTTTTAGCCAGGTGTGGTGACAGTGTAATTCCAGTACTCAGGAGGCTAAGATAGGAAAATCATTGTGAGTTTGAGACCAGCGTGGGTTACAAAGTCAGCCCAAAGCCTGCCTAAACTGTACAGTGAGACTCTTTGTCTCAAAGAAGCTGGCTTTCTATCTTTTTTGTGTGTGTATTTTAGGGAAGGGTCTGCAGGGTGTTCATGGTCTCACTACTAGATGAGACCCATAGTGATCTACCTATTTTCAGCCTCCCAGGAGCTGAGATTATAGGCATGTGCCACCAGGCCCAGTCTCAGTTGCTATCTTAGCACAGCCTGGAGGTAGGGCCGGGACAGCAGGCCTGCCGGTTTTCCATACTATGGTGTTTGTAGAGACAGTTTACCTATAAAACCTATGTGTAGTCATCGTTCATTACCATGGAATCAATCCAGGACCCCAAGGAGGATCAAAATCCACAGATATTGTACTCAAGTTCCTTGTATAAAAAGGCATTGTTTTGGGGTAAAATCTACTCATATACTCTCTTAGTACAATTTCAGCCTTCTATAGATTATTTATCAAACCTAACACAGTGTAAATGCTGTGAATAGTTGTTATATTGTGTTGTTTAGGAAATAAAGACAAGAAAAAAGCATGGGTACAGTTTTTTTCTTTGTGACAAATTATATGTAGCATTAGCGAAACACTGTTCTGGGCTATGGGTTTTTTTTGAAGGGTTTAAGAATGTTATATGTTTAATTTTATAACTTTCCATGTAGTGGCTCTTTTTGTTTTTCAGCTCGGTGTAATCTCATTTTTTTTTCTTTTTCTCTATTTTGCTGTGGGCTTTACAAAGTAATAAATATTTCTGAGTTTCCACTTTCTGTTTTATCACCTGAGGTGATTATAATGCTCAAATCTCTTTATTGGTTGCCTTTGACTAAATACTTTCCAGCAGCCCCCGGTTCAGCTCCTGGTTCCCAGTATGGCACAATGACCAGGCAGATTTCTCGACACAACTCTACCACTTCTTCGACATCTTCGGGTGGATACAGACGGACTCCCTCTGTGACTGCTCAATTTTCTGCTCAGCCTCATGTTAATGGAGGTCCACTTTATTCTCAAAATTCAAGTAAGCTTGTGTTTCGCAGGCATACAACAACAGTGGAGCTCCTTTTGAAGGAAATTACTTGAAACTATTCTTGCCAGTGATAGACAACAATTGAAAACATGCTATTTCATGTTTGTATTTGCCTTAGAATTTTAGTGTTTGAATCATAACATTTTGCTTACTCCTTGTCCAAAATTCAGACTGAATATACTTAGTATACTAAAATGTAACTATTGCTTTAATATGTTATTCTCATTGAAGAAATATACCCAGAGAAGAGAAAAAAATCACTGAAATAAGTAAATTTATTTTTATTGGCATGGTGTGTTAGTATGGTATAATGGTAAAATTAAAGACAAACTGAAATTTACCTTTAAAATAATAAAATAAAATTGCTGGCTATCACTTTTAAGGCCATTAACATACTGAAATGAGTTCAGAACCAATTAAAAACATTTGTGATGCTTGTTTACTGTCTTTGAGTAATTCTAACAGTGGGAAGGATTTTCTTTTGATTTCTTTCTGTTCACCTAAAATTGCACATCTCAATATTAATTGCAATCGTTGTTCAAAGCTTTTAAGGTGAGAACATAATTTTTAGCATGTAATAGGGAGTTTGAGTAGTTCAGGGTGGTCTTTACATTCACTTTCCATATCAAAATGCTTAGTACAAAAGGAAAAAATGAAGTCTGAAATAAGTTACTTGTCCAGTATTTGCCATTAGCTTAAGGCTGCAGTCACCAAAATGGGGCTTTCTGTGTAGCTTCTGTAATGGCTTTCTAGAGCTACACCTCGTATGCCCTTAAGAACTAGTGTGAGAGCTGAGTGTGGTGGCACATGCTTGTAATCCCAGCACTCGGGAGGCTGAAGCAGGAGGATTGTTTCCAGTTTGAGACCAGCCTGGGCTACAAAGTGAGCTCAAGGCCAGCCTGAACTGCATAGTGAGACCCTGTCTCAAAAAGACAACAACAAAAAAAAAAAAAAAAAAAGGAAAAGAACCAAGTTTACATTGGTGATTAAAGTCTTTTTAAAATTTATAATGTATGGCGGCATCAATCTGTATGTTAAGCAGAGCTAAGAGAAAGCTCTTTCATCTTTAAAAAAAGTTTTAGAGATTCACTGTTTTATAGCAAAAACTCCTGATAATTGAAAATACATTGACAAATGTCACAATACAAAGATGCCAAATTTATGCAACCTCTTTTCAAACTAAATTATTCTTTAAAGCTACTAAGAAATTTTAAACTTTACCAGTTAGATTTTTTACCTCACATTTCTCTTGGTCATTTTTGATATTGAACATAGCTAGTATCTGAATATTCCACAGGTTATTAATTCACCTCATTAGTTTTATGAACTTTTCATTTTTCCATATTCTCTTATTTTTAGATATCATCTTTATTTTCATTAGTTTTTGTTTCCCTACTTACACATTTATGTTACTCTGGTAGGGTTGTTTCACCTGTACATGTTTATGTAATTTAAGCAATACTTGGTGAGGTATTTCCTAGTAAGACAGTTTCATTAGTAAATGTCTACACTCTTTCAAATATTGGAAAGCAAAATTGGCCTCACATATTTAATACATTATGTTTTGTCTAATTATCCTTCAATATGAGTTACTGTTGGTGTTGTAGTTTTAATAGTATAAATGTTTTAGTGTTTTGATGTGTATATTTTTCCTTTTGTCTAAATGTGATGCAAATGATTAGTAGCTTCACAGTGTAGCTTTATTTTTGTTTACATACTAACCAGCATGGCTAGTAACTAAAGAATGTTTCTTTCAAAAAATTCAGGCTTGTGGGAATTATTTTTGAAAAACCAAAACCTCTCAACTTTTATTCGGCAGAATAAAGAAGACCACTTTCTTAGTGAATTGTTTTTAGCCATAGAGCAAATATTAATGCACATACGCTGTTTTAAATTGTTGCTTCTTAGAAACCTGAACCTCTTTTATGCTTTTTTATATTTACCACCAAAGTCCATGTAGTGGATTAATTGAAATAATTTTCTAAAAAATGATTCTTGAGAACTAGTGAATTGTTTTTCTCATCAGAATAGTGTCACTTATTTGTGACTACTGTAAAATGGAATTTTGTCATCTGGCTTACTTTTCTGAGTCATCTTTGGCAGTTACTCCTATTAAAATGAGAAAAAAAGTAGTAGAACATATGTGTTTATGTCTAGTTTATATTACAGTTTTTAAAACAATGGCTGCCCAGATAAGCATTTCCTGTCTGTTTCTGATACATTACGTCCTTTTCCCGGAAGAAGTTGAATGTTTCAAGCTAACCAGTGAAAGTAATGCACAGAATTACACATTTTAATTTATTCATCAAGTTTCCTATTTTCAAAGCAATGATAAAAAGTTCACCCCTGAGATACCTGATCCCATGAAACTCTAAATAATTAACATGGTATAAGGAACATTGTTATTCCTTAGCACTATATTTAAATATAAAATTGCCAACTTAATAATCGTGTTTTACAAACCAGGGTTCTATTGAACTATGTGTAGAATTAAACACATTAGAACTATTTTAAAATGAAATCTGTAATTAATGCATTTATTTGTGTAATGTATAATATTTGCCTTATTTATTTTGGTTCTACTTTATAAGAAAAGCTAGACAATCTGTTACTTTATAGAGTTATAGCCAAAATATGACATTCTGAAAAAAAAAAAAACGTTTTGGAAACCTCTGTAGGTATTTCATTTTTAAGTATTTTAGAGGTGTTTTTATAAGAGTGTTTTTAATTGCACTAAAAAGAATGTAATGGTAAATTTAAAATTTCCCCAACTAAAATAAAACATTGGGATTAAATTAAATATATATATATATTTTTTGTTTGTTTTTTAAATACATTCAGCTAATTAGCTAAGCACATGTGACTTTAGATTGGCTTTGGGGACGTGAACTTGAAAGTTCTTCAGGTTTTTGTTTTATTTTTTTGTTTTGTTTCATTTGCAAACTGTTCTTTGCATACTTATGTTTGTAGTCCTTGTAACTGACTTCTGCTTTTTGTTTGTTTCCTTTTCTTTCCTTTATCTGTTTTACTTCCCCCATACTGTGTCATTGCTACCAGTTTCTATTGCTCCACCCCCTCCCCCTATGCCTCAATTGACTCCACAGATACCTCTCACAGGCTTCGTGGCCAGGGTGCAGGAAAACAGTAAGTTTGGAAAAACTGAGCTATCAAAGAATAGAGGCTGTTTCCTTATAGCATGCATGGCTGATGAGTCATTTTTCTTAATTTTATTGAGAAGCTAATATTATCTTGAAAATAGGTGCAGATATGTTACTGAAACTGAAGAGCACGATCTTCAGTTTTTTCTCTTGTGTGCATGATTACTGACCCATATAAATTTCAGAACTGCAGCTTTCTTAAGTATATACATGACCTGAAACCTAAGATCTGATCTTTGCATAATACAAATTATATGGAAACTCCTACTTTTTTAATAGTTACCAGAGAATTAGAAAACATTTTTGTAACAAATTTATCAAGATGCATTGTGAGGTTAAATTTATTAGGAATAATAAGTTTTTATCCTGGTACAGATCTCTCCCTTAATTATTTCCCTTTTTTGTTTTCTTTTTGAGATAGGGTTTCACTATGCAGTTCAGGCTGGCCTTGAACTCACTTGGTAGCTTAGGCTGGCCTCGAACTCCCAGCAATCCTGCCTCAGCCCCCAAGTTCTAGGATTACAGGTGTGTGCCACCATGCCTGGTCTCCCTCCTTAATTATTAAAAAAAAAAAAAATTACAGAAAACTTGTGGCCTCAGATTACTATACATAAATGAATTTGAATACAGATAAAGGTTCATAGTTAAGAATAATTATAATAAGTAAATTATGTTCATGCTATCCATTTAATGTTGAATGATAGTGAATGTAGACCTCACTTGATAATATGCCTACATACAGGCTGAAAAGTTATTTCTGAATGTGTATACCTGTCAACTCTTTCAGTTTTTCTCTGAAGATCAGATTTAATGAGTTTTGTCAGTTTTTAATAGAAGGCTTTAATCAGGTTAGACTAGTTTATATTACTGCCTGATTAACTTCGAGGTTCTAGAAAATGTATAATTCTAACTACATGATCATAGTGAGTGTTGTGTGGTAAAAAGAAAAAATACTGAATTGTATTATGTCAAAAAAAATTGCTGAAATTAAGATGGTAATGTTGTATAATTTTAATGTGCTTCATGTGGATGTCTTCATGAAAATAAATTCATGAATGGTTTGAGGAGGTGGGGAGCACACGTGACCTGCCCATCTTGTAGGAGAACATATTGCGGCAGCCTTTGCTGCTCTGTTGTATTGCTCTCCCCATTCCCTCCCTCTACCAGTCAAATATTTGTATTTTCAGTATTATGTGTTAGGCTCTGAGAAGAACACAAGTAGTTTAAGACAAAGTCCTTGCTTTCAAGAAGTGTATGAACTGTGGTTTTAATAGGAAACATTAGTTTCAAAATGTTGAAGTTTCTGGTTTTATTTTTCTCAAGACAGAGTCTTGCTGTGCAGTTCAGCTAGCTTTGAACTCACTTTGTAGCCTAAGGAGGCCTTGAACTTGTTTGTGATCCTCCTGCCTCAGTGTCCTGAATGCTGGGATTATAGGCATGCATTACCACATCCGCTTAAAATGTTGAAATTTCTGAATGTAGACCTTCTTTACTAAATATTAACTGCTACTTGAAAATTCTGCTCAAATGTTTAAAAATGTGATGCTTATAGTTTAAAAATCAGGAGTTAGGGTAACTCACTGGTGTTTAATGTTGCAGCAATTTAAAAACTAAGTCATAAGCCACTTTGGCTTATTGAATTGCTGTATTGCTAAGAATTATTAGTAAATACCTTAAAATAGTTGTGATTGATCAGAATTGTGGTTTCAAGGCTCAGTGACTATTTGGTGACTCTGATGAATAGAAATCCATTAGTAATGTGCAGTACTTCTAAGCATCCGTGCACATTGCTAAAAAGGCCCTAGATACAGCCTTTTTAGTTCTTTTTACCAAACATGTGAATTTGAATTACTCTCTTTATACTGCAGTTTCTCCAAGTTTATTTGGCATGTATTTTCTTTGAAATCAAGTTAAGGGAGTTGATAATAAGTATATAAGCACTTTTTTTTTTTTCATTTTGAGACAGGGTCTCACTATGCAGTTTAGGTTGGCCTTGAGCTCACTTTCATAGCCTAGGCTGGTCTCAAACTTGCACTGATACTCTTGTCTCAGCCTGCCAAGTGTTGGGATTACAGGCGTGCGCCACCTCACCCAGCCTGTATCAGGACTTTAAAATGGCTTTTGGTGAACAAATTTTCTGTCTTTAAGGTACCCACTTTCTTGAGGTCTCAAAATGGGTGATAATAAATGCATGTAATGTTTAACTTACTAATTTATTAATTATTTTGAGTTAAAATGAGCCCCTAGTAATTTGTTGAAATTTGTATTATTTTTAATAATTTTTCTTATTTATATTTTCTTTGAAAGAACATGAGCCCCTAACTCAGCAGTGTTAGTATTCCTTTATAATTAATATCAGAAGACTTTTGTAAATTAAGTGTGCATAATGCTATGTGGTATTATGCAAAGAAGTGGACTGAACTATCATAATATGAAAATAAGCTGTTGATGTACAATAAATATTTGGACATAAAGATATTTGTGTGAAAACACTGAGCTAGTAGTTGTATATAATTCAAAAGCAATGGTAATTTAGGCAAGTATATGTGATCTGTTAAGCTAAGTTAAAGACATGAGTTGTCGCTATTTAATGTGGGGGACATTTCATGCCTATTTTCCTTTCTTCATGTTAGAAAAATTGGTGGAGGAGATATGGGCAAAAATGAAATGCACATATGTATCTTATAGAAAAATAAATTGTACACCTTCAGACAGCTATTAGAATGTAAATCACTATACAGAATGTTTTTTAATTACTGTTTTCATCCGTAAGAGTCAGTAGAAATTCACAGTTGAGTCAGATGAAGTAAACATTTAAAACCTGTGCCAATTTGCATAGACTTTTTAAATTTTTTTTTTTTTTGAACTTTTAAATAAGTTTGTAGATCAGAAACTGGAGCATTAGTTGTTTTGAATTCCTTAATTTCAGTGCACTTATTACTTGGTATCATAACAGTTTGGTCAAAGTGGTTCTAGTTGTTTTCCCATTTTACTGTAAGTACTTTTGGTTACTTTTGTGCTTAAAAGCACAAACATGTACTTACCATGGCCATTTAGAATTAGAGGTATGATTCATTTTATCATTTTGTTCTTTTTTTTATTATTACATTTTCCCTTCACACTTTATGTTTAAATCTTAATTGTGGTTGTATTCTTAGGAAAAGGAATCCTGGGCTAGCCGTATAGCTTAGAAGTACAAGCACCTGCCTGGCAGTACAAAAAAAAAAAAAAAAAAGTGGACCCTTTTTTAGGATCTGGTCTTTCCCTCATCTCATGTTTCTATTTAATTAGCAGTGATTTAAAAAGTCTTGCCTTTCAACATTAAAACATTAATTTTACATTTAAAGATTTTTCCACTAACTGGAAATTTTACTTAATTTTGTTAAAACTTAAATAACACAATAGGAAACCTACATGCACAAACTAGATCTGATACTAACAAATGTTTCTCTCCAAGAAAACAATGAGCAATAAAATGCCCACTAAGACTTCATTTTCCAGATCACAGAAGCTAGTAAAAAGCCAAAATCTGGTATGAATGAACACAATTTAAAAACTGTCAAATCATTAATATAGTAACATTTAATATAACTAATGACAAATATGAATAAGCTTTTATTTTAGACAGCTAGTCTTAAAGAGTGAGGTTTGTTTTAACTTGAGCCTTGGAATAAGGAAACTTCTATAATCTTTATTTTTTACTGTTTCCTAACCTTTTCTATCCATTTGTTTTTTAGTATTTCTTGAATTCCACATTTTAAGCTCATTTTAATATTGCAAAATTATTACAAGTTGCATAAACTTTAACATACCAAAGTTCTAATCATTGCATGTTTTACAGTAGTGCATGCTATACATTAGAGCTTTCTTAATTTTGTTAATTTATAAATTTCCATTTAGACTAATTTCTGATTCATGTTGTCTGAATCTTTTTAGTTGCTGATAGCCCAACTCCACCACCACCACCTCCACCAGATGACATTCCCATATTTGATGACTCTCCACCTCCACCACCCCCTCCCCCAGTGGACTATGAAGATGAGGAAGCTGCAGTAGTTCAGTATAGTGATCCATATGCAGATGGGGATCCTGCCTGGGCCCCCAAGAACTATATTGAAAAAGGTAAGGTATCCCTCAGCACAGAATCTATGTGAGGGTCAATACTTAATTTATTTATTTATTTATTTATTTATTTATTTATTTATTTAGTCTTTTGGAGACAGGGTCTCGCTGTGCAGTTCAGGCTGGCCTTGAGCTCACTTTTATAGCCCATGCTGGTCTCGAACTTGCACCGATCCTCCTGCCTCAACCTCCCAAGTGCAGGGATTACAGGCATGTGCCACCATGCCCGGCTCTATTTATTTAGTTTGGAACAGAATTTTAGTACTCCAGAAAACATTCATTTCTGTTTTTGTTTCCCCCTTTAATGTAAGAATTAAAATCTTTATAAAAAGTTGCTTTTGTTATAGATTTAATTGGCATACTTTAAAATTCAATTAAATATTGGATATAGAGCATGTGCATGATATTTCAATTATTTTCTCCACAGTTGTTGCAATATATGATTATACAAAAGACAAGGATGATGAGCTGTCATTTATGGAGGGTGCAATCATTTATGTGATAAAGAAGAATGATGACGGCTGGTATGAAGGAGTCTGCAATCGAGTGACTGGTCTCTTTCCTGGGAACTATGTTGAGTCAATCATGCACTATACTGATTAAATTTTTTTTTTTTTTTTTTTTTTTTTTTTTGCTTTTGAAGTAGAGTATTACTCATACTGTGGGACTATTATGGTTAACAGAGTTGTCTTAATGTTCAAAAATGTGCCCATATTTTCAGGACATGCTGTCTATTGGTATATTTGAATGTCTATGTATGTATAAGCATAAATCTTTGTGGCAGTTATTATTTTGCTAAATAGCAATTTATATAGGGAGCTGCCCATAAACTGTTATGCTTATATACTGAAACATTGTTAACTTTATGACCAGCCTAAATATAATGGGGAAGTGGGGTATATTTAACAAATCATGATTTAGACTGTACCATTACATGTTTCAGTGCAGCATGGTTACTAATGCTATGTCAGACTAATATTAAAATCAGAAACTTAAATGCTGGTGGTCATACTTTTTGTTTAGGCTCTCTCATTTTTAAAAACTGTTTAAAGCATGCATAAAATTTACTAAGTATACTTAAAAGTTCCAAGATGCTTCCCATTTGTGTACTACTTTCTGGAGTACTCATATTAAGTGAGTCACTAAGGTCTTCATGTGAAACAAACAATAAGAATTATCTGTAATGTAATTTGTAACTTAAGTTTTTTAATGAGTGAATTTGCATTATAAATTTTTCCATTCATAAATACATAAGCGAACCAAAGGTTTTTGTCCTTTTCTTCACTGGTTTGCTTTAAAAAATACAAAACTAACTTATTGCAGAATTATGGTTCTATTTTCTCAATATATTAACTTCAAAAAAAAAAACTTAGCCTTATCTCAAGTGTGTCCCAATAGTAATGTGATGGATTTTTGCAGATTTAAAATCAAAGATGATTATTTACAAGTCAGTCTCCTGACTTCTTTTTTTAAAGTAACTGTTGAAAGCTAAGAAAATGTTTCAAAGTATGCACATCATTCTCTAGGTAAAATTAAGGAATTCCATGGTAGTCCTTAAGTTTTATAGTGGACTGTTGTATACTGACTCAGTAAAAGGAACTCCAGCATTTTTTACATATTGTAAAAGTGGATGCAATTAATTTGTGAATAGGCATTATTTAATCCATTGCCTGACACTAGCAATGTAAGATTTTAAAATAATTGGGAAAGGTCAGTGAACATCGATAGGCTTAACCAACAGATCTGTCTTTTGACATCATTGAAATGCAATACATGCACTTTGTGTGTTTTAGGGAGGGTTAGCCAGATGTTTTGTTCTTTTTATCTTATGTATAATTCTTTATTGCTTAGGATACTACAGTAGAATACTCCATTGTGGGGTTTGTGTATTGAGGATTTATTTGAATTTCAAATTCAGTTATGTACTGGGTGTTACAGACTTAACAGCATCGTGAATGGTGAGACTAGTGCAAAACATTCATTTCTGGAAATTAAAGACCATTATTGCTATCAAATCAATGTGACTTTATATGCATTTTACCTTTAATTTTAAAAAAGTGTCATTAGTGATCAGTTAGCTGCCTTGTATTTCCCTTTTTCAAGTTGAATGTTTTCCTAATTTGTATATGTTGTCTAAACTTTATGTATAATCTTTTTATAATAAACCATTCTCCTATGTGAAATTTTACATATTGTTAAAGTATAACTAATGTGAATTTTAGGAGTAGGCGTCCCAAGTGTTCTGACCTGACTCTAATGGTGAATCAAGACAAGCAAAACAAATTTGAACATGATTATTTATTGGTGCAATGGCTTTACATGTGGCTATTAACCCTGTAAACAATACCACATATAATCATCAAGATACCTCGATTAGACTTTATAGGACTATAGTGACAATTCAGGTAGTTTAATTACATTTAAAAAGTTTTCTGAAAAACTGCCCAACAATGAGGTTGAAATTATTTTTAAAATGAATTTTGGTTACCTGCACATGAAGCAAACAAAACATATTCCATAGATTTTTTTTTTTTTTTAGGCACAATCTGGTAAAATAGCTGCCAGAAAGAACAGGAAGAGTCATCATTTTTCTCTTGTGAGCACAATTTCTGAAAGCTGAATGAGGGCATCTCTCTCTGGGGATGGCCGGAGTTTACTGATCTCCCGTACTGCTTCATGGCAGTACTGCTGGGCGAGGTAGGTTGTTTGCTGGACACCATCACTCTGCAGAAAACAAAGCAGAACAGATGTCATGACTGATCTGCTCTGAAGTTTCTGCTACAATGGATTAAATCATACTTTTGAGGTCAGATGAGCTGAGGGTGAGTCACGCTGTTAATAGCCAAACTATGTTTCTTTTTTTCACTTTTTGGCTTCCTCTGCCTACTCACTTTGTAGCCTTTTTTTTTAAATTGAAGTAAACATTTTTTCTGTTAGCATATAAAGAAACTGACTAATATCAAATAGCTATTTTCTATTTTTTACTTATGTAAGTGAATTTTGAAAAATTCTAATAGGATGTGCTAACATACACCTGTAATACCAGTGCTCTAGGAGGCTGAGGCAGGAGGCCCACAAGTTCAAACCCACCGTGGACAACTTAGTGACATCCTGTCTTAAAGTTAAGAAAGGGGCTGGGCATGTAGCTTACTGTAGAGGTCCTACATTAAATCCCCAGTACCACATGCACAAAGGAAAAAAAATCCATTAAAATATATACCTCTATACAGAATTCTATGTAAGAAAATTTTAAAAATAATAAAAGCATTTTCAATAAAGGGCTAATGATGAAAATCAGCAGTTCCTTTTCCTGAAAGCACTAGCCTTGTCAGTTATTTTTCACTTACCAATTTATGTTACCCTTTTAAGAAAGATTGGGTTTACTCATACTGTGCCTAATTTGATCATTACATTGCTGTCTTCAGTGCCTGTTAACTGCCTTTGTCATGTAGTATCAACTATCTTTGTAAGATGAGGCTATCAGTGCTCTTGTCTTTAACTGTATACCATTACATTCTAGGCACTTACATTCTATTCTGTAATTGTTTTTAATGTTTCTTTCTAAAAGTTGGACATTAATAAAATACTTCTTTCTACAGTGTAAAGATACTTACTGTGGAATCAAGTCATACAGTATAATTTATTTCCTTCTCCATGGTGTGTGATCCCACTGTCTATTCAGAGTAAAATATTTCTAACATGGTTGAATGGCTTCTGGTGTCTTTATGCTTTTCCAGTTGTTCAAAACAATGACATTTTAAATTGACTATACCTTTTTGTACAGAGGCCTGCCTTTTTCTTGTTTCTATACATTTTGCTGAAGTATACTCAGAAATAACTTCCCCAAAAATATGGGGCATCAACTTTTCAGTCCTCCTGTGATAAGGACTTCCATCTCCTTTCAGTGTTAAAGGCTGATGTTAATTTGCAGGCCTTGGCTGGAAATGTTTCTGCCCCGCTACCCTGCAGCATCCAGTGTCTGCCATACACTAAGCCAGTTCTAATCACTTCCTTTCATTAGTGGACCACTTTTTGGTTCTCTGCTTAAATACTTACTTCAGGGCCAGGGAGATAGCTCAACAGCATAAGTGCCTGCCTGGCAAGCACAAAGTCCCAAGCTCAATTCCCGGTAATGGAAAAACAACAACAAACTTGTTTCAGCTTTTCTTTAGAGTCAGTTTTTTAGTCATTTATAATTTAAGAAACTGTTCTCTTAAATTATAATAATGATGTTTCGTTCAGCAAAATCGTTCACATTAGGAACAGCATTCACAAACTAGTGTTTAGAAGGGACTACAATGTGGTGGGCTTTGGAGAACATTACTGTGGATTTTTTTCCCCAAGTGCTTTTCTGGCTAGGCCTGCTCTAGCAAGATAGCAAAGGAGTTTCTGTACAAAGAAGCAAAGCAAATTGAAGCACCATGTCTTGACTAATTCCCACCTCCTCACCCCCCCACTCCCCCACCCCCGGTACCAGGGAATCAAACTCAAGACCTTGCCCAGGTGCTTAGGCCACTGAGTTATCTCCTGGCCTTAATTTTCCTCTCTTCAGTCCTCCTTCCTATTCCAGCCTTTTGAGTCTTTGTGACCATGTGTTCAACCAGAGATTAAAACTACTTTTTAAAAAATTATGTCTACTGAGCTGGGCATAATGGTGAATTCTTGTAACCCCAGAACTCCGAGGCAGGATTGCCATGAGTTTAAGGCCAGCCTGAACTGCATTTTGAAAACCTGTCTCAAAAAGACCAACAAACAATCTGAACACAGGCAGACATTTTTTATTTCCGATCATTATTTGTTAAAATACAGCATTTACAGCAGCAGTTCAGTCATCTAGAGATTATTTAAAAGTATATAGGAGGATGTGTATAGATTTCATGCAAATGGCATACTGTTTTAGAAGGGTGCTTGGTGCATTCATTCTGAAACTAGAACCTCTAGGGTTTTTGATTGGCTGTAGCACTGTCTTATTGGTTTTTTATAATCCTGCCAAACCACTCTTATGACACATAACAATAAAGTGAGTTAAATACATCCTTTGTAAGGGTTTTGGTTTTTATAGTTCTTTCAGGTGTTATAAGGACTGTGGATCTAAGGCCATGTACAGTTACTAACATTTGCTTGCTTGATTTAGTTCACTATTTTTGTAGCCTTCTGGTAACTGAATCTGAAATAGCTCATTATCAAAATGTAGTGACCCAAGCTGAGACTATGCAAAAAGATCTTGTTTTAAAAGAAAAACTGAGAAAAAAGATGGCATTTTATCTGAAACACCTGGATCCTGAACAGTTCCATCATCCTTCCTTTAGAAGAACATATAAATGTTTAGTTGCCTATGAGCATTTCTTTAATCATTTCATGACTTATATTGGATGGAGTAAAGTTTATGAATAGATCATTCTAACAGTCTTGATGTAGTAAGGCTGAGTGAGGACTTGGACTAAATTGGCCAATCTAGGTACCTGAGGACACAGTACTGCTACAGACAGATGTGACTAACACTGCTTTACAGAAAAGAAACTAGTAGGATGGGAGTCTTGCCCAGGATCAGTTAAGTTATTTGGCCAGTACTGTAGAAGTGAATTAAAAAAGAAACAAATAATTTTTTCCTTCTTCATCAAAAAGATCAGATTTAGTCTTAACTGATTTTTAGCTAATGTTATGTCTGTTTTTTGTCACACTGTACCTGACACTGACTTTCTTTTAGAAATAACCTTACCTGTAGTACGCACTGTCGAGCTCTGTCCACATCTCCTGGCAAGCTGAACCGTCTCATTATCATAGCATTCATTTCTGGGAACTAACCATAAAGAAAGAAATTTTATTGTTCCTTGAAAGAAGTGTTTTCTCACTAGTTTGTAACAGGAAGTAACAATTTCAAAATTTCCAAAAGATGTCTTAAGTGGCTAGAGGATACTGTGTGAACTGTAGAAATAAAGAGGCTATGCCAGCAGGTATTCACACTGTGCCCAGTGGTGGTGTCAGTGCTCAGAATGGAGTTGCCACTGGCCCTGTCATTCTGGTGCTCTGTTCTCCCCTTTGTTCAGTACTGAGAGAGCCATGAGGAACAAAGTCCTCTCTAAAATCTCATTTGCCATCCAGGTTTTGAAGCTTTAGATTGTAGGTGTCCAACCACACTTTGGAATTCAGTAGGGTGGGGCCAAAGTAGTCATCTTTACCAAATTCCTAAATGCCTCCGGTTCATAGCAACATTTGGAGACCCACTGGTCTAGGATGAGGGTAGGAATCTAACATTCTGCTGGAAGTCTTAAACTAAAGAGCACTGAAAGCTATAAGTTACTGGCACGAGCACAGCTGGGGCAGTGTGGCTTGATGTTGCAGCCATGTGAGAAAGCTAAAATGTGGCTGCCTATACCCCACTCTCAAAGATTTGGTTATGCTTCCTTGGGATTTAGCCTGGGCACCAGGATTTTTAAAACTTCCCAGGTATTCTTAATATGCTCCCAAATGAATTAATGGAGATGTAGATAACACCACCTGGTTACTATAGCGTGGGAAAAGACTAAAAGTCAGCTGATGGTAATTAAAGAAGGTACAAAAGACATTAAGGAAATTTATATTCTACAGTACTAACCATTTTAATTTTTAAAAATGTATTTGGTATAGGGTCTCTCACTGATAATGATCCTTCTGTTTTCAGCCTCCCTAGTGCTGGGATTACAGGCGTGTGCCTCCACACCTCGACTTGCCAACTCAGTGTGCCTGGGAGAGGGGCTAGCATAGCATGTGGTGCTGGGGATTGAACCCTGGTCCCTGTGCTTGCCTAAGCAGGCACTAGTCCTTTGAGCTCTCTCACCAGCCCCTTAGTAACTATTTAGAATTATCACCACTAATAGTAAGGAAAGTAGGATGACAGATCATTTCCTTGATCTAAGCCCAAGTCCTGATTCAGCCAGCAGCTGCCACCTCTTCAGTTCCTTATCTCTGGAGGCTCAGCCTCATTAGTCTCAAAACCTCAAATCCTTGATTTCTAATAATAGTCCATAGTTCCACGGAATAAGATGTGAGATATGTTTGGTCTTGGACACATCATGCTTTAGAACATTTGCCAGTTCTTCCCTGGCAGTGACCCTGAATGATGAAATAAACTAACCTGTAACCAGTGCTATGGTACAAGTGATTCTAGATGAAAAAACAGGACACATATAGAGACCTCACCCACTGGTGGCAGCTGGGGAAAAATGTTTTTGTCAGGGCAAAATATATTACACTATGTACTCCTGTCTTAGACTATATCCTGTCTTTCTGCATCAAATCTTTCTGTTCTTCCTGGAGTGAGGTCTCTGTCTCAGTGATTCTCTACTGCAGTGTCCCTCATCCAGTCTTTGCATGATTTCATTTCTCCTTGATATTTGGAAGTACTTAATGTGCAGAGACTGCTAACATTACTAAAGAATTTAAATAGCTGGCAACTTTCCAAGTGCAACTAGTTCCCAAGTGAAAAGGAGCAGTTTAAGAAAATATAACCTGTAACAGAAACACATCAGGAAAGACCCAGTCAAAAAATGTTTGTAGGACTGGGGAGATAGCTCTGTGGTTTAAGCATGCTGGTCTTGGAATCCTAGGCCTGCCTGCTGGCTGCCAAAACCAGGCATGGTACACCCCTGAAAACCCAGTGCTGCAGAGAGATTGAGACAGGAGACTCTAAGCTGTGTAGTGAGACCCTATACCAAATAAAACAAAAGATTAAAAAATAAAAGAAAACATTTTTAGGGGCTGGGGAGATAGCTCCTTGGCACAAGTGCCTGCCTGGCAAGTGCAATGTCATGAGTTCAAACTCCACAGTCTCAAAAAAAAGGAAAAGAAAGGAAAACATGTTTGTGGTACACAGCCATATCAGATAGCTATCTGTTTTAGTTTTCGTAATACCACATCCCCAAACTACCTGTTATAGCTCACATGATCTTTTCCTGGGCACCTATTAAAATTACCTTATTTATAGTATGGCAAAACATGCTGATTTTTAGTATAAAAAGCACTGAGAAAGCAAAATTTGAAATAAAATTTGCATTGCATGTAACTATAATTTTAAAACAAGTATGCAGTTTTAACATGCAAATATCAAATTTCCTGGAGACATTTCCCTAGCCTCTTAATGTGTATGTGGAGAAGAAACAGGAAGAATAGTTGCTTGTAGATTTAGTGAGAGGTAACATTTTTGTTCACTCAGGCCGTTTTTAAGAGTAGGAAAACAACCTGTGAATGAGTTAAACTGCATCTGTGAAAACCATCATAAACTACAGAGGTGGTCTGTAAACAGGAGTGAGTTATCCAAATAAGTGGTGACTAAGGCACCAACTAGTCACAATAGCTTGCGTAGCTACTGGTGATAGCAGTCAGAAATACTGCTACAGGCTGACACGTACGTCTATTACCAAAGAAGTGAAGCAGGAGAAAAAGGTTTTTTTTAAAAGATCTTAAAAAACACTAACACTTTTTTTTTTAAAGATAATATTTTTGTCTTTTTGAGTTATGGTTTTCATATTGGCACTTCAGGCTGGCCTTGGACTTGCTTTGTAGCCTAGGCTGGTCTCAAACTCACAACGATCCTTGTGCCTCAACCTCCTGAGCACTAGGATTACAGGTGTGTGTCACCACACCCAGCTCAATCGGTATTTTGGGGGCTTGGGGAAGGAAAAGGATGTAGTTCAGGAGCCCACGTACCCCCATGGGAATCAAACTCATGCTTGCCAGGTAGGTGCCTGTGCTGCTGAGCTACATGCCCTTCAGCCCTATTATTGAAAGATTTACCATGAGTTTTGTTCTTAAAAATACACACACACACACACACACACACACACACGGACACAGACACTACAATCACTAAAAATCCTGAAACTCTTAGCTTCCCCCCCCTTTCTCTCTCCTCTCCCCCCACCCCCCCCTCTCTTTGTGATGGAGCCTGAACACAAGGCTTCATGCATGCTGGGCAAGTGCCTACCACTGAGCCACAGCCCCTGAAACTTTTCTCAACTGCCCTGTACCAATTGCTGTCAGCCAGGAAATGCCTTCAAGATGTCAGAAAATTTCAGGATGACTTCCTAGGCCAAGTAAAAAAAGGATTTTCCCAAGATTGCCTGTCCTAGTCCAGTGAGATTCAAAGTCAGATGAAAATGTTCAAGAATGGGTAATCTGTAAACAAAATTCCTCTACCTTTGTAAAAGGTTTGCAGATACATTGGAACTACTGCTATGTGGGTGTGTTTAGTAGATGTGGATTGTCAGCATGCTCTCAGTGCAGGGCAGGCTTACCTGCCCTGTGGGAAGATCAGCGAGGTGTTACACAGCTCATCAGCTACAAACTTTCATCAGCATTAACTACACGTGTAGTAAAATGAACACTGGTCTTAGAAGACTTGAGAATAGTTGCCTTTTGTGCCATTTACCAGATGTTTAATTTTGGCCAGACATGGACAACAGCTTATTTGTAAAACAGACATAATATCTAGCACAAAGAGGAACTGTAAGATTAGATATAATATATGAAAGAGTCCTTTATAAATTAAAAACACATTTTCATAAAACAAACATATAATTACATTATTTTTAGAACTTTACCCAGAATTACTTTTCTAATAAATCTTGCCAAATTTGCTAAGGATCTCTTTTTTTTTTTTGACAGTGTAGCCCATAGGAAAGCCTAAACTACTGTTTTATTTGAAAACAATTTATAAATACATATTTGCCTAATTATAAATACATGATTAACTTTGGCCTATGTGCCAAAAGACAAAAAAAAAATCAGTCTATGAAATAAGTCCTATCCACAGTCACTTCCTGCTTGGCCTCAACAAGTGTTCCCTTTTTGAGGCTACACTGTGCCTTTTTTATCTCATATTTTTCCCCCACTGCTCTATGGACAGATGAAAAAAGTGCTTTCTGATGAGAATGAGTAGATGCCATGTGACCCTTATCTCAGGGAAGCACACACACAGATGTGGTTTGAGGGTACTGCAGCCCTTCACTGTACCATTTCCCTGCGCCCCCTGCCCTTCAAATCAGCATTTTCCCACCTACTGTAGACTACAGACGGTCAGGATCTCTAACTGCTGACATGGCAAAAAGTATAGCAACCAAACTTTTTAGTAGACTGTAAGCCATTTTAGAAAAATGCCTATTCCTTACATATCCTAAAACAGTACTTTTAGTTTAGGGCCTACCTAAATGAGGTTTCACTGAACTTACTTTCAGCATGCCGAGGCGTTCATACTGTTCTTTCTTTGTGTTTACTAACTGGTGTCTGAAGACATTAACGTGTGTAGTTGTACCATAAATGGCAGCATACCTTTACATTTTCATGGCTTCTGATTAGTCTTCTTATGTGGGTTTATGGCAAAACAGAAAATGTTTTCCATTCGTATTATGTATTATAGGGGGGTTTAAAACTTGCCAGAATTTGGCATACATTCTCACTCTCACCTCAGCCTCAGAATTTCAAGAGGCTAGAGCATGGTAATCAGGACAAGTGTTTCCAGAAATGCCCAACATCTCGAAGCACAGCCCCTATTCCGCAACTGACTTCAGTTGACGAAAATCACCTGGCTTGGGCACCCAAGACAGCAGCCTCCTCTGGCATTAATTCAGCTTTGCCAGATGGGGGATGAGAGACGGTTTCTGTATCAAAATAGAAGCATCATGTTCTATAGCTGACATGACTTCCTCTTTGTGAGCTCTAAGAAAACAGCCAAAATCTAGAGACCAAAAAGCTAGCTTTTAATTTCAAGGCATGGTGATCAGCATTTTAATGCTTTGCTAAACAATGAATTAAATGCTACCAAGATGAAACACTTTTTTTAAAAAGCCCAAGAACCAGCAAATGGCCCACTTATTTCCACTAACATTTGTTATAGCCAAGAGCAGTGTGGCCAGGACCCAAACAGCCTGTGCAAATGTCTGCTCTGTAAGCCCTGGAGCACCCTAGATGTTCCCTAACCTTTTCATCCATATTAAGGAGAATTGAAGGCAACTTTACTTTTTCTTTGATAGTCCCTCAATCTGGAGAGAGAAGGAACTGTGTGGCTCTTGTGTAGCTGACTGACTTCTTGACATTTAGGGGTTGGAGAGGAGGGATGGCTGAGATGCACAGCCTCTCTTAGAACAGCAAACAGTCCCACTGCACTACAACTGAAGAACTTCTCAGGATTTCTTAGGTTTAGAGGCACCAACAATTCCAGTCCTACAATTAAGATGTGGAATCCATCCACCCTGCCAGTGCCCAAAATAGATGAGATCATCCTAATGCTTCCTTAAATGCATACAGCCTTTCACAATTTTTTCACAATTTACGATAAGTATTATCTCAGTTAATCCTCATCACAGCTTGGGGACAAGGAAGGAGACTAATCCCTGCTTTATAGATAAGGCTTAGAGAGGTGAAATGATTGGCCCAACATCTCAGTCATAAAACCAGGATAAATTGAGATCTTTGGTCTCTTTGCTAAATCCCTCATTAGCCATTCCTACGTCAGACTTCCTGTCAGCTGTGCCCAGACTCAGTGGTCCTGCAGGTCCACCAAGAAGTGCTTCCAAGGGATTCTGTAAACCTACCTGCCGGCAAGCAAACAAGACAGGGCCAGTGGCTAAGCCAAGCTTCAGGTCAGTGGATGTTGGTTTGCCCATCTGTTTGGAAGATGCGGTGAAGTCCAGCACATCATCTATGAGCTAGCACAAGGACAGGAATGTGAGATGTGCCCCACACCCCATTACCACCCTCTGCTGCTCTGGTCGTACATGAGGGAATATGGCTGTCCTGACCTGAACCTTTTTGTAGGGAAGGTGCACACCAACCTGAAAAGCCATTCCCACATTTCTTCCATATTGATAAGCAATCTCATGCACCACTGGGTCTGGGCATCCTAAGACAGAGACCTGAAACAAACAGGATTCAGTGGTAAGTCAACTCAGAATCAAAGAATCACCCACAAGGTCCCTTGAAGATAGGCAGTGGGCTACATCACACACTGTCAGAGATATTGATATCAAAAGGCCAAACAGCCGGGCGTGGTGGCTCACGCCTGTAATCCCAGCACTTGGGAGGCTGAGGCAGGAGGATCAGTGCAAGTTCGAGAC
>PVJA010014492.1:33357-47365 GCA_004027025.1 Myocastor coypus | reverse complement strand
TTTTTTGTAAGTTTGCAATAAAGATGTCAAAGTCCACAGCTTGTCATCAGAGTATTTTCCTATGCACATAAATGATAACTAGACTTAGGAGGGGAAGAGAAAAAAGGTTGGAGACTTTCCTTTAGACTAAAAGTGTTCTGGCATGGTAAGTGTGCTTTGGAAATAGTTCTTTCTAGTTTCACTCAGAAGTCAGTTCTTTCCTCTGTGTATCAGGTTCAGCCACCCAAGGAAGATCTGCCCATTTCTCCCTAAGCTGAGACATAGATTTTTATGTGTTATCCTGGGCAGGCAAAATTCTGATGTCTCATCTGACTTAGAAACCAGGTGTGTGTCTCTCATTTATGTAAGATGACTTCCGTGTCTTTAGAGTTAGCAAATGTTAATTTTGTATGAGTTTTGCTTAGTTGTTGGATAGGAGGAAAAGGTTGGAACAGTTTAGAGTTCTCTGTAGCCCTGCATGCCTCCAAATAAAGGCAAGTATAACATGCTGGCAAAAGACTAGAAGAAAGGCAGAGAACGGAAGCTGTCTCTATGCTCAGCATGGGTTACAGAGTTAGTTTGGTCCTGGTTCGTCATTCTTAGCCTGGCATAGTGAGACTGGGGAATCTCAAGAGCCCAAATTACTTCCTCACCAGTAGCTGATCAGATAAGGAAGGAAACAGAGGCTGAACAGGCTTGACATTTGCTCGAGAGGACAGAAGAGGATTGGAGCCAGTGTGTCTCAGTGAAACCTGTCCTCCAAGTCCGAAGAGTGGTCACCAATCGAAGGTCCTTAAACTGGTGAAAGGACTTCCATATTTTTCTTATATGAGCATGTATATTTTCTAAGTATCAAACTAGATTTTATTAATCAAAAGACTCATTTTGTATCAAAGCCCACTAGAGGATCCTCTAATATTATATTTCCCTAATGCTGCTCTCTAAGATAATAAGCCACAGAAGTCAAGTAAGGCAAACAGGTAAAACAAGAAATACTAGGAACTTCTACAACTAAGTACAAATGCAGTATATACAAAATCAGAGTAAATTGTCCCATTAAAGAAGTATGATAATGCTGTCATTATTTCAACTTAAATTTATCATCATTTTAATAAAATAACATAAAAGACAAAGCATGACCAGTTATAAGCATTGGGCAAAGACATGACATAAAAATTTTGATTACCTAAGTGACTCACAATCCAGGTTGTATAAAATAAAAGCCAACTCCTATACCTCCATATAATTATCTAGTGGATGGTCTCCAAATGATATAAAGGAATGAAACTACCAAGCTGCTTGTTACGCTTTGGATCCAGGTGTCTCATCAAGCCTCATGCCGTCATGAAGTGGGCTTCTAGAGTTTGTGATTGATTCATGGCCTAGTGGTGGGATTGTGGTGCAAGTACTGCACCCACCCTGGGGCCTGAAGCTGGAATATAGTTTAAGAGAAAGGGGCTGGCTCTCATCCTCCTCCCCTTTTGCTCTGGATGCTTTTACTATCTTCTGCCACCATGAATTGTTGTCTTCTGCCATGTGCCACTCTGCCTTGGAGCCAGGTTGTTATGGACTGCAACCTCCACAAACTGTGAGCTAAATACACTTTTGCTTCTTTATTTTGGGTGTTGGATATTATATCTCAGCAATGAGAGAAAAGCAACTAAGACACTGCTAGAGGTCCAAAACATCAAGTTTATGATCTCTAAATTTGAAGATTGAATTCTAGGAATAATAGAAGTAAAGAGAAGGAAGAATTTATTGATAGCAGGATAACTTCCATCTGAGTGGGACAGAAGGGGGTCTGGAAGGTGGGTTGCTCCATAATTCATTCAAAAATGTGTGAGCACTCTAGACTGCAAGGGAACCCTGCCAATTTGTAGGCGGAGGAATGATCCCCTATGGAAAAATACTAAGAGGCAGGGTCTTTGGGAGGAGGTCTGGTCATGATGTAGACCTTTTGTGACTGGGGTTAGTATCTACAAAAATAGGTTTGTAAATTGTCTCTAATGAAGCTCTAAATTTACTTTGAAAGGAATATTAAATAATGTGCATTGGAAATTGTTTCAATGTAATTAAATTTTAATAAAGTTAGAGCTGTTGACTTAATTATTTTCTGACATTTTATAATTATTAAATGATTTTTTTTTTATTTTCAGAGGAGGACAATTGTAAACACTACCGTTATCTGCAAAGAGTCACGGTCAGGACTTTGTCCTTCCTTTTGTTGTAGTCAAGCACCATTTTCCATAGCGCCCTTTTAACCTGTGATGAGTGACACTTGATGCCTTTTCCTTTCCTGCTTTGTAATTTGAAAACCTAATTTTCAGGAGTGCAATTCTTTATTTTAAAACTCTTCAGGTTTCTGTCATGATTTAAACCTATCAATATTTCCTCTTTAATTTATAGCCTAAAGCAAACTTGTGCTAGACATTATGATTCTTCTCTGGAAGGTCTATTTGATGCTGTAGTTCAAATAATTAAATAGGAAGTTATTTGTAATCCTATTTTCATTAACTGGTCTTTGACATGGGGAAATTACATCCAGATAGCTTTCCTGCTGTAGCTACACTTTAAGTTCCAATGGCCTGTTTCATCTGTTCTCTCTGTCTGAGCCTGTTAGACCTGGAATTGAAATCACTTTCAAGAGCTTATTAAAGGTGATCCTAGCATCTCCTACACAGGATCCTAATTCAGTAGGGTTGAGATGGAACAAAAAGACTGCATTTTTAAAAAGTGCCCCTAAGAGGTTTTTAGGGTACCTGAAATAAATATGAGGACTATTGAAAATGAAGTTTCCTATATGAATAATATGTATTCATAGACAAAATGAAGTGGAAATTAGAGATAACAATTTGACTAGTTTCAGAAAATATTTTAGTATTCAGGCTTATTTTCTAGTAGGATTATGAAACTCTATTCTAAAAAATTAAAAGCCTCATTTATTGTTGTATATCATTGTAACAATGGATTAGGAGGTCATGCCTGTATTCAGCTCAATAATTGCTCACATTTTGAAGGTTCTAGAATGTGCCCATAAATTCTCTGATATTTTTCCCTTCAAAAGGATCAGGCTAATTGTTCCCTTCATGTGAATTCAGGCTACACGTGCAGAGAATAGACTAGAGCAGAAGCGACAGTGTGTGCTTTCCCAGGACAGATCCCGAGACATTGTGGCTTCGACCTTGAGGTCTCTGTGTCAGCTTGTTCTAGGGCGAGCCGGCCGCCATGATGGGAGGAGGCTCAGGAGCCTTGGCGCGAGCACCACCTCGGCAGGCAGGAGAGCGAGCAACCTGCAAATAGATCCTTTAACCCTCAGTAGAACTTGAGATGGCTTTCATTCTGGCTGAGGCTTTTGCTGTGACCTTACGAGAGACACTGGGTCGACTGCTTGGCAAAGGCATGTGCCATCCCCAGCACACAGAAGCTCTGAGAGCTGCGCAGGATGGCAAAGTCAAGGATTCTGCACGCGCATCAGTAACCCTAAACACACAGTGCTCTACTGCATGCCATTATCTTTATTATAGTATTTTATGAAAAAAATGTTGAAAATAATTACTTATCCAACAATGTAATAGTTGATCCTAAAGACTGACCTGCTCATTGGCCTGTGTGATCTCCCTTGTATTTGCGTGTTCATGAGAACAATTTTTTTCTAATGTTTTCTAATTTCTTCAAAAAAGACACTTAAAAATAGCATTAGTCAGTGAGCTTCTATGCAAGAAATTTGGATACTTTTTTTTTTCCTATGTGTGATTTATTTTTTTTTATTTAACCAATGTTGACACCTATAAGGTGTCAGGCACTTTTCTGAGTAGTTGAAATACATTTGTTAATAAAAGAAGCAAAAATCCTTGCTTCAACAGAACTCATATTTCAGTATTAGTAAATCAGAATCTTCCTGGTAAACATGAGGTCCTGAGTGATTTCCAGCCCCCTCCCCAAATGGAAAGTATAGGAATTAAGGATGTATATATATATATATATATATATATATATATATATATATATATGCATATGTGTATATGTATCCTTAAAATATCTATATTTTAAGTGTTCATGCAGTTTCCTCCTGAATGCTTTTTAATGAAATTACTATCTGTGAAAATGAAGTTTTAGACAAGTTTTACATCATTTAAAATGTACATCACTATGAAAAAATGAATTAAGATAATGATTCTGTCACTCATGTCTATTATTCTTGTCTTCACTATTCTTACAATGTAATAAGTCTGAATGAGTTCTTTAGATTATTTTGCCTGTTATTTTGTCATACTTTAAGCCCATTTTTTTAGGGATATTTTACCACAGAGCTCCTTATGTTTCATTTACCAAATACTGATAACGTCATAGGCATGTGAGGGTTTTTTTTTTTTTTTGCAGGGGAGAAGGAGGCCCCCACTGCTTCTTGACATATCAGAACTGTTATAAGAAATCAAACATAATACAAGTGCCTGCCTGGTAAGTTCTAGATTCTGGGTTCGACCCCCGGTTCCACAAAAACAAATAAACAAACAACAAAAATAAAAATCAAACAAAAAGCCAAACCAAACCAAAACCACAACAACAAAAAAAAAAAAAAGAAAGAAAAAAAAAAAAGAAATCAAACATAATTATCTTTTTTTCTATGCTGAAGAGAACACTGTCTACTATTTTGATAACCTTTAAATCTAATTATGTATTTTTAAATTAATCAGCAAACCTATCAATATTTGATAAGATGATACAAAACATATTCACATACAAACCTCACTTTCAGATGAGGTCAACTTTACAATGGAAATAGAATTTGAAATAGTTGTTAGTAGTAATTTTTCAGAAACTACAGTTTTTTATTCACTGGAAGGTTTAAGCTTTTCATAACCCACTAGAAATAACTATCTCATAAGAGAGTTCACTTAGTTCAGATTCATCCATATACAAATTAAAATCAGAGTGCTAGGAATTTTAGTCAGAGCAAGAAAATAACAAATACCTCAGCCTGTGGTCCCATTGACTTCTGTGCTCAGCACACAGAATTATCCTCTCATTCTTGGGGGTAGTTTAAAGGAGTCAAACATTCTTCTTATTGGCCCTTTGCTTTTCATTTAACAGAAATTAACTTCAGACTTCAATGACTTACACTTTGCATAACCAGGTTGGTCACTGTGGACTTCATCTGCTGCAG
This sequence comes from Myocastor coypus, assembly GCA_004027025.1. NCBI lineage: Eukaryota > Metazoa > Chordata > Mammalia > Rodentia > Myocastoridae > Myocastor > Myocastor coypus. Next base: position 42,222 of record PVJA010014492.1, on the reverse strand, counting down.
TAACTGTGTAATCATTTCTGTGATGATTACAGTTTTCGAACTTCTCTTTCTCTCATTTTCTCATGATTCTTGTGACTGTGAGTTAAAGTGTGTGGATAAGCTGGAGTGGAAATAGCTATCATTTCTGCGTGGTGATCTCTTTAACACATGCCTTTCTCTGTGTGATATGCCCTTTTTGTTAAATGTATTTGAATAGGTTAATATATACAAAAATATCAACTAAGAAAATGTTTTGACAGTAGCAAAGAATTACTAAGAATAAAAAGTAAATACTGGAATGGCAAATATATGACCAGAATTTATAACAGTTTAGGGATAGGGTATTGCACAAAATTCTAGTATGTTGTGTACATGGACAGTGTCCATGACATTTACTGGTGGCCAGGTGTCACTTGTTTTGAAACTATTTCATTGCTATCTTATCTTTTTTTCTCATTAGAATGAATGAAAATAAAAAACAACAAAAACAAAAAGAAAAATAAATAAAACGTAGCGTCTACAATAGCATGCAAACTGGAATCCAGCTATTGCCACGGTGTTAGAGTTAACTAAGTAAAATAAGCCTGGTAGAAAAAGACAATTATTTCTGATTCCAATTGTATAACATTTCTAGTGTAGCTATAGAGATAGTAGAATCAGGGTTACTATAATTGAGGGTTGTGGAACGGGACAGGGAAAAGGAAAATAAATTATTTTTCACTGACTATAGCATTTCAGTTTGCAGTGATACAAATTATTCTGGAGGTAGATGGTGGTGATGGTTATGGAAATTTTTGAATATATTTAAAGTCATTCAACTATACACTTTGAAGTGATGGAACATACAGCACAATAAAATTTATAAGTTTTATATTGCTGAAGAAAGTAAAAAAAAAAGAAAAAAAGAAAAAAAATTAACAATGGATGTTATACTATGTATGCATTTTGTCTGTCAAATCTGTTGCTCAGATTAACAGATATAGGTATGCAAGACTGATCACATTATTAAACATTAATGCTTGCTTTCAGGAAAACTTTTTTCTTGTTTTTTACTTTTTTAAAAAAATTATATTCAGAAGAGAATAAAAACAATTGATAAGACGTTAGAAATGGTACCCATTTAGAAGAACAAGATGAGAACTTTTGAACTGTGGTTTTTGTTTTACACATTGTTATCTTCAATGTAGCTGTGCAGAATGCACATACTAGCATGTGGAGTTAGTCAAACAGAAAATTTTAAACATTAACTGCTACTTTCAAAATACTGATAGAAATTAGTACGATAGTCATCTCAGCTATCCTGGATGCATACATGTATGATTTCTCCCTCTTCATTTTTCCCTATCTTTTCTTCTTTCCCTCATCTTCATTGTTTTTTCCCTACATTCAGTTTCTTTCTGTTTTACTGTATCATTATACATTTCAGATTTTATTTTTTCTTTCAGGATCTTACACTAGGGAGACAATACAGTATTTACAGATGTGGGTCTGATTCAATTCACTTATGAGTATAGCCTCCAGTTGCATCCTTTATGTAAAAGGCCTCAAGTTTGTCTTTCTTTATAGCTGAGTAAGACTCCATTGTGTAAAAAGCCACATCTTTTACAACCATACTTCAGGTGGCAGGCATTGTGGTTGCGTCCAATATTCGGCTATGACAAATTGTGCTGCTATAAACACGGGTGCACATATACCACTCTGGTATGATGTTTTCAGTCTTTTAGAAAAATACTGAGAAGGGGAATAGCTGGATTGAATGGAACCTCCAATCCTAGTATTTTCAGGAGTCACCACACTGATTTCCATAGGGCTTGTACCAGTCTACATTCCTACCAGCAGGGGAGAAGTTTTCCTTTTCCCTCACAGCCTCTCTAGAATTTGCTATTAGGTGATTTCTTTATGACAGCCATTCATTCTGGTGTGAGATGTTGTCTCAGTGTTGTGTTAGCTTGCATTACTTTCTGTGAAATGTTTTTTTTTCATGTATTTATTTGGCATTTGTATTTCTTCCCTGAGAAGTATGTCTTCATGTCAGATGCCCATTTTTGGATTAAATATTTGAATTTTGAAGGCCTTATTTTTCTTTTTTTTAGTTCTTTATATATATTACATAAAAGTCCTTTGAGTGAATGTTGGTTAAGATTTTTTTTTTCCCAATGTGTGGGTTGTCTTTTCACACTATTGGTGATTTTTGGGGGTGCAGTGTAGAAGCTTCTTAACAAGATGAGATCCCAGTTGTTGATTCTTTGTAGTATTTCTCATGCAGTTTGTTTTTTGTTCATAATACTCTGCATACACCTTGGTCTTCAAGATTTCTACCTACTTTTTCTTCCAGTAGATTTAGTGTTTCTGTTTCAATGTTTAGGGTTTTTTGTTTGTTTGTTTGTTTGTTTGTTTTTGTTTTTGTACAGGAGATTGAACTCAGGACCCTGTATTTGCCAGGAAGGCACTTATTCCTCTGAGCTATCTCCCCGGCCCTCAATGTTTAGGTCTTTAATTCATTTCATTTTTACTTGAATTTAGTGCATGGTGATAGACTTGTGTCAAGTTTTAGTTTTCAGCAAGTAGAGAGCCAGTTAAATAAGAACATAAGTTTTGAACTAATGTACAAATAAAATTTACTATATTTTGAATTAATTTTTTTTTTTCAGACTGGGATTGAACTGAGGCCCTTGTGCTTGCCAGGCAAGTGCTTATTCTACTGAGCTATTTTCCCAGCCCCTTGAATTGATATTTAATATACTACTTATAACTTAATGGAACTACAATTTGTCAAAGTGTATAATTTATTTCTACAATATGCCTTCACCATAACAATGCTTTTTATAAGAAGTTGAAGAAAAAGCAAAATGAAACTTATTTATAAGTAGACCAATTTCATATAGTTAATATTTTCTTTGTTATTCAAATTGGTTTAATTACATCTACATGTAATTAAATGTAACTAAAGTCACTATTATATAAAAATATCAGGTTTAACTGAGTAGCATTTCAACTGCCAAATTATGTCATAAGTTTTTCCATTCTTTTCCTGGAGAATGTAGAAGGAAAATAATCATGTAATAAATTTTGAGGTTCCCATCATATAGCCCCAACATCTATGAAGGCCTATAAATTGGCGCCAGTTCTTCTCCTCATTCCTGTAGTATTATTATTAATTTTTCCAGTATAGGAATTGAAACAGGGCTTTCACACTTAGTTATACCCCAAGCCCTTTCTAAATTTTAATTTGAACTTGCAATGCTGCTGCTTCCTCTTCCTGGGGTTCAGAGATTACAGGCCAACACACGCAGCCCTGTCCTGTATTATTTTATGAAAGATGCCACACAGAATGATATAACGTGCAGCCATTCTAGAATATATATTAAATGAGAAATACGCTTTTGAAATATATGCAGAATATTTTTAACTTAATAATTTTCTATCAACTATTAATCTTATCACATATCCATTGGGCGTTCTGATTTTTTTTTTTATGAGCAGAATAGATTTATTAAGAGAAAGAAAGCTTCTGTCTGGGAAGAGGGACAGAAGGGGACCCGAACAGGTTGCCCCTGGCGTTCTGATTTTGCAGCATGTATTGATAACATTCCTCATGGGGTGCTGGGCTATGTTCGCAAAGCAGCTCCACTCCTCACCCCTCCCACTCTTTCCCTCCCTCTCCCTCCATCTCTTCAGCCCCCTCCTCTGTTCCATTCTCTTTTCCTTGTAGCATTTTCCCCTTTAGTTCTTTTCCTCCCCCCCATATCTCACCTTCTTCTTTGACACATAATATGTTAAAATATCCGATGTCTTTTCGGTTCTCCTTCTCTCTCACTTCCTCCATTTCTGCCTTCTTCTCCTAGTTCTTTATTGTCATGTATTAAAGAAAACCGATTCTGTGTCCTATAGGGTTTCTTATGATTTTCTGAATGACTTTCCATACTTGATTGCAGCAAAATTGCTTCCCATATCTAACACATTTTAGAATATTACCAATTAAAGCTATAGTAGAAAATCTTGGATTTAGAAGTAGCCTTGATGGTTATGCAACTAATTTTTAAGTACTTCATGCACTTTCCACAGTCTTAGTCCTACTAAGTGCTCTGTTTTTGGCTCTGGAAACAAACATTTGCATTTTTATTTTTTTTTATTTTTATTTTTTTTTATTTATTTTTTTCTTGTTTCAGAACCTTTGTTTATTCACTCATTTTTATGGCTGGCTCAGCCCGCCCCGAGGGCAGGGCTGGCGCAGCATTTGGTGCCGGGGATCGAACCGAGGTCCCTGAATCCGCCCTAGCTTTCCCAAGCAGGCGCTTTAGACCACTGAGCCACCCCGCCGGGCCCCAACATTTGCATTTTTAAAAAAGTTCACTAAGCATAACAAAAATTCTTGATCAAGATAAGGTAGGATGAACTTGTCATTAACAGTTCCTTTATGAAGAAGTTTTAACTAAATGATATTTTATTGAGTACAGACATTTAAAAATTCCTCTTTATGGGCCAGTGAGATAGCTCAGCAGACTGAAGTGTCTGCTTAGGCAAGCACAGGGTCCACAGTTTGATCTCTGGCACCGCATGCCATGCCAACCACACTAGCCAGGCAGGCTGAGCCTGCCAGCCTCTGGGCATAGTGGCACACACCTGTTATTCCAGCACTGCGGAGGCTGACAGCAGGAGGATCACTATCAGTCCAAGCTGGGTAGTGAGACCCTATACCAAATACATTTTTTAAAAAAAAGCCTCTTTATTGAGTAACATATAGCTTTTACAAATGCACTATGATAAACATAAGATACGTAGGTTTTTTCATGTTGTGAGTCATTTCTCTGATGTATTCTTGCTAGGAGCAGAATTTCTGTATTTGAAAGAATATGTACGTTAGTATATTTTTGTGTTCCCTTAAATGTTACCAGTTAAAATGACCAAAAACCATGTGTTATTTTATTAATTTTCTATTAAAGGATAGTATCAATATCAACATTTTGCTTTACAATGTTTATTCTTTTAATTCTTATTTTCTATTTTGCTTTGTTTTGGTTAGTTTTATTTTTGGCAGTATTGAGGATTGAATTCAGGGCCTTCAGCAAGCACTCTGTCACTGAGCTACACCCTCAGGCTTCTATGTCTTAGGTTATGAATAACCTTAAGGTTTTTCATGTATTCATTGAAAAATGGCATTTTCTTTCTTGTAGGTAGAGTTTGATATTCAATTTTGTTCATCAGCTATTTGTTTTATTATTATGAATTATAGCCAATATGTATTCAAACAAAATATTCATATTTGCTTTAGATATTTTCAGTCTCTTGCTTATCTTCTAATTATATATTTTTGGTATGCACATGCTGTAATTTTTATGTAGGCAAGTTTGCTGATCATGCCCTTTGTGATTTCTTTCTGCCTTTCTTAAAAATACCAAATTGTCTCTTTTCCAGATGTTAAAAAGTATACAATTCCTTTCCTTAGGTTTTTTTTTTTTTTTTTTTTTTTTTTTTTTTTTTTTTTTTTTTTTTTTTTTTTTTTTTTTTTTTTTTTTTTTTTTTTTTTTTTTTTTTTTTTTTTTTTTTTTTTTTTTTTTTTTTTTTTTTTTTTTTTTTTTTTTTTTTTTTTTTTTTTTTTTTTTTTTTTTTTTTTTTTGTGGGACTGGGGTTCAAACTCACAACCTCGCACTTGTCAGTCAGGCACTTGTGCCACAGAGCTATCTCCCCAGCACCTCCTTAGGATTTTATAGTTAACTTTTAAATTGGGCTTGAGTTTTTAATGGTTTCATAGATTTTTTTTTTTTTTCTGGAATCAACAATTCTAGGCTCACAGGAGTCATTTCTCATCCATTTCCTGCTGTCCCCTCCAGTTGGTACAGTTTTGTTAGTTGCTGAAATGACACTTCTATAGCACAACTAACTGAAGTCTTAATGCTGGTGGTAAGCACTGAGACTCACTCATGGTGCTGACTATCCTATGAATTTGTTCAAATGTATAATCATGTGTGTCCACCATTATAGTCTCATACAGAGTAAATTTCACTATCCAAAAATCTCTCAATGTGTTTCCTGCTTGTCTGACCTGCATTTACTATCTCTCCCTTCTCCCTAATCTGCCATCCCTGGAAACCATTTATTTTTTATTACCTCTACAGTCTGCTGTTTCCAGAGTGTTTCACACTTGGAATCATGTGCAAAGATTTCTTGTTCAGTGGTCTACCCACTGATGGACTGGCCAGGCTCACGGGCTGCTGCTCAGACTTATGATTCATCTTTCTGTTTTTTGAACAGTTTGGTACATCTTGTTTATAGAACTGCAATTTCTTCTTCTTGTATAGTATACCTTGTTTATACAGAATTAAAATTTTTGCAGATTTACTGTACAGTTTTTCAGTTTCTACCCCATTTTACATCTAGATTCAATGCAGTAATTACCACAGAGAGCATCAAAGATGGAAGGAAAAAAATGATACTCAAGATTTTTTTAAAAAGTAGTCATGATTTCATAAATTTGTAATAGTCGCCACTTCAATGAGGTCATACTTAAGTGAAAAGATTTCCTGCATGTACATAGCAATATGGAATACAATGACTATGAATATAATTTGTTTGTTCTGGTTCCTTTTTCACTAAGGTGCCTCCAATTTTGCTTCTCATTGTCACTGCACCATAAGTACAAATATTTCAGAGTAGAATAAATAAAATGGTAAATGGTAACTTTTTAAGGTATAAAGGTCGCTGAAGTGCATTGGGTTTGGCAGTCCCTTAGAGATCTGCTGACTACACTTGGCACTGCAGTACTTACCGTGCCCTGTTACCCACTGATGCCCGACTACTGAGGTAGAGCATTCTTCATGTCACGTTTCTGTATCTACAATTTAGACCACCTTGTTATACTTTAGAACTGTAAGAGAGTAAACTACAATTTCAATCCCAAAATGACAAATACTAGTTATGCAATTGTTATAAAATTGAATATATGCTGAATATAGACCCTATTGTCTTATTTATTGGAGACCACGTTTAAGAATGAGATATATATATCCAGTTAAATCTGCTAGTGTATGAGTTCTAAAAGGGAGAAAGCATGTGTGTGCGTGTGATGCACCCCTAGTATAGTCCTGTCCCTATGTTAGAAACTGACCGAAGTGAATTTGATCATTAAGTTAGTGTCATTCCATTTTTGTGCATGTTGGTAATTCTAGGATTTCAAGGTATATGTAGGTTCTGTGCATCTTTTTCAATGCAGTGTTATAACGTTAACATGTTTTAGACAAAGTGATAACTGTTAAAATGTTTTGTAACAAGAAAGAACTTCACAGAGGTTGCTTGTATAAATTTTTTTATTATTATATTTTTCTAAAATAATTTTCCTTTATTTTGAAGGGCAAAAACAAGAACAAAAAAGAAAAAGCTGAAGACAGAAACAGGGTAACATACAACAGTACACGTTACAGATTTTTAAAGCAAGAATATCTGCCAACAATGATTGATGTATTATCTATTTTCATAATCAAATCTGCTGCTCAGATTAACAAATACAGTTATGAAAGATAGTGCAAGCCGGGTGTGGTGGCGCACGCCTGTAATCCCAGCACTCGGGAGGCTGAGGCAGGAGGATCGTGTGAGTTCGAGCCCAGTCTTGGCTACAAAAGTGAGCTCAAGGCCAACCTCCTGAACCGCATAGCGAGACCCTGTCTCAAAAAGCCAAAAAAAAAAAAAAAAAAAAAAAAAAAAAAAAAAAAAAAAAAAAAAAAAAAAAAGATAGTGCATATGTTTTTTTTTTATAATTTCATTTTGTTTTGAAGAGTAGAAACAAGAAAGAAAAACAAAAATGAAGACAGAAACAGGGTGACATAAAACAATATACATTTTACAGATTTTCTAAACAAGAATATCTAAGCAACAACGATTGAAAACAGAGTAAAAAGACAGCCCACCAATTTGGGAAAAAATATTAAGTAATAATCACTCAGACAAAGGTCTTCTATCTAGAATATATAAAGAACTAAAGAACATTAGAGCTCCAAAATTTAAGGACTCCATACAAAAATGGGCGTTTGAGATGAATACATACTTCTCAGAGGAAGAAATAAGAGACATAAATAGATGAAAAAAATGCTGAACATCACTCGCCATTTGAAAAACGCAATTTAAAATAACATTAAGATACCATCTCACCCCAGAAAAATTGGTTACCATAAAGAAATCAACCAACAACAAATGTTGGACAGGCTGTGGGAAAAAGGAACCCTTCTCCAATGCTTGTGGGAATGGTGCAACCATTGTGGAGATCACTGTGGAGACTCTTAAAAAACTAAGATGAAACAACATTCAATCCAGCTATCCCCCTACTGGGAATTTTCCCAAAAGAACTGAAAGCATCATGTCACAGTGACATCTGGGTATCTGTGTCTATAGCAGCCCAATTTGTGATAGCCAAATCTTGGAAACAACCAAAATGCTTATCACCTGAGGAATGGAAGATGTGGTGTTTTTATACAATAGAGTATTGTTCAGCTATAAAGAAAAATAAGCTCACATAATTTGGAGATGTACACACTGAATGTCCTCAGAGATTCCAGCCCCATCCCTAATTTAGATAGGAAGGCCAAAGAAGATGCCTTGCATACCATTCTTCCTCTAATGCTTCTTGGAATTTGGAATTACGGATTTGACTCTGAAGGAATAGAAGGTTGGAGCCTCCATGTGACCCCGCTCTGCCTTGTGATCCTGGTGAGCAGCATTCTAGTGGCTGCCATGATTGATTACAGAGTCTGAGATCCCAGTGTGCAAAGGGGAAGCTGGGGGCGGTGGGGGGCAACCCAGGACTGGAGGTCCAGACTGTGTGCTGCTCTCCAGCGAAATGAGGGGCTCGCGTCACGCCAAGGTGGCTTTCTTTTCTTTTTTTTTTTTTTTTTTTGT
>PVJA010014492.1:0-33257 GCA_004027025.1 Myocastor coypus | reverse complement strand
CTGTATCTGTGACAGGTGAGGGAAATGTCCTAGAAGAGTGGGAGAAGCTGGTACCGTAGAGGAAGCCAAGAAGACAAGAACTTTTTGCATGAATTTTTTGGAAATTTATTTATTTTTTCTTGCTTCAGAACCTTTATTTGTTTATTCAATCATTTTTATGGCCGGTTCAGCCTGCCCTGAGGGCAGGGCTGGCACAGCATGTGGTGCTGGGGATCGAACTATGGTCCCTGAAGCCGCCCAAGCTTTCCCAAGCAGGAGCTTTAGACCACTGAGCCATCCTGCCGGGCCCCTTTTTTTGCATGATTTGCATCAGTAATCAGGCCTAAACAAGAAAACCTGACTGTAGGATGAATGTGATGAGCATTGTGTAAGACGCGGACAGTGCACAGGAGAGGGAGACAAGGTACCCGGAGGGCAGAAGAAGTGGCTGCACGGGGGAGATCTGGTCCAGCAGCAGAGGATATTTGAATTTTGAATGTTACCTCTAATGTCTTTTATTAAATCATAAAAGTTAACATCGATAACTGGAAATATCTGGAAAAACGTTGAAATGCACTGGTATTACCATTACTGAGAGATAATCACTGACATGCTTTTGCACTCTGCCTTCTTTCTATGCCTGGATTGGACACGTACTTCTCCCTAAGGTCAACCAAGTTTTAACTATTGTTTCATAATCTACCCCCATTGTGAATATAGTGGAGTGATATGTCATTAAATGTACATATAACTTTTAAAAAAATCTCTTAGCATAACTTCCCACTCCTACTTATATTTCAAGGTAGTTCCTCGCACCCAGACTTTCTCTTGAGCATCTACGTATCTATGTGGACATAGGTCTAGGAAGAGCCTGGGACAGTGAGCTACCTGAGCTAACTGCTGTGCAGGCCGTCATGCAAGTGCTCACAGTCAGTGACACAGTGAGCCTTGTCACGCGAGTCACATTCATCTAGCACTAGCCTTTGCAGAATTCCCTGTAAGCTTATCTGAAGGGCTCTGGCAGATCTCCCACCTCTCACCAGGATAAAGCAGAGCAAATTTACATTCATCTTATTTTGGTCATTAAAATACATAAGAATGGGGTTGGGGAGATAGCTCAGTAGAATAAGCACTTGCCTGGCAAGTGCAAGGTCCTGAGTTCAATCCCCAGTCCTACAAACAAACAAAGAAACAAACAAAGAAACAAACCTAAGACTTGTATATTTATTTTCATTTTTTTTGGCGGGGCTGGGGTTCGAACTCACAACCTTGCACTTGCCAGGCAGGCACTTGTGCCATGGAGCTATCTCCCCAGCCCCCCTAAGACTTGTATATAAAATGAACATAAATACTTTGAGATGCGATGGTACTGTTTGATTAAAAGGTCACTTTTATTTAATGAATGCACAGTCAAGTAGAAGAAAAGTCAACAAAGCAATGAGGTTTGTTGAAATTAAAAATCTTGCTGCATTATACTAATTGGCGTTTCTCTTCCTTCAAATTTTAGATATAACTGAAAGGTGTATGTATTACTTCAGAGAGCGTGCTGCTTTTATGCCAGCCTCATTGTGTCTGGAGTTAAGATTCTCATTTCTTACCTTTTTTAAAAATGATTTTTAAGATCACTGGACTCATGATCTCTCCTGTTTTTCAGCCTCCCAAGTGCTGGGGTTGCAGGCACGCACCACCATGCCCAGTATCAATCACCGTCTCAGTACAGCGCTGGGGTGGGGCTAGCGCGGCACGCTGGGGACGGAGCCCTTGCCCTGCATCAGCCTAAGCAGCCACTTTAATGCTCTGAGCTATCTGGCTGGCCAGATTTCTTCCATTCTGACTCCTTCCTTCGTGCAGGCGCCAGTGTGGTCTGTGCAGCGGCTAGACCGATACAATAGCTACTTCTGCTGATTTCAGTATCTTTCATCTTCATCTCAGACTTTCCGAAGCAACAAGAATCAGAATCTTTCAGTGTAAATTGGGTAGCAAAACTTCTCTTCTGGAGGGAAAATGACTACTGGCTAAAGTCTAATTAGAATTCTAAATTATGGGCTTCAAAATTCTTAATCACTGGGATTCTCTCTGCTTAGTTGATCTCATTTTCTGTAACATTTAAAGTCAAACACTGCTTCCCCAAAGCAAATATATTCACTGTCACCCACACAAAATGCAGCAGCTGCAAGCCCTGCTCCTGCGCTCCTGCTGACAGCTTCCTGGGGGCTCAAAGCTTCCCCAAGTCACAACACTCTCTCCTCACTTAGGAGTTTATGTGCCACTCACTCTCATCCCGATGACTTCTTGCCTATTGATAGGGTGATTATGAAAGCATTGTCATCGAAGTTGGGGTACTTTAACCATAATAAAGGCTCTAATTATAATTACATCAGATGTGCAAAATTTACAACATTCCCTTGCAAACCAATGTAAACGTTTGCCTTAAATACAACCTTAGTATTACACAAACCCCTAACCATCACAAACACACATAAACACCTATAGAATTACAGACATAGGCATTTTCTTCTCCCCAATGTCTCTCCATATAATATTTACCAGGGCCTTGATTTTGCTACAGATCCAGGCAAAAATTGTTTTAATATTTAAATATATGCATGTTCCAACTCCCTTTTTCCTCTAGGTTCTATATTTTTTATCTGTTCTTTGCTGGCCCCTGAATACCATTGAGTACAGCACCTTCACATGAGCTTTGCATAGCATTTTCTATTCACAGCCGAAAGGCTTTGGAGGAACAGGAGACGTGGGAACTTCTAGGTGAAGACAGAAGACGTTTATCATGATGGAGGTTAAGGGAACCAAGGAGTGACAGAGAAGAATAAGGGTGAGTGTGCTCGCTTGGGGAAAGGTGAAAGATGTTGTAGATCTAAGAAAGCACATTGGTAAAGACATAAAAATGAGCTAAGAAGAGAGCTGCACACTGTTCTATGTGGCTGTGTAAGACTGCAAATTCCAGAGATTAAGTATGAGCTCTCGCCCCTTCGGCATCCGCACATGCAAGGGTGGTGGCATCCTGCTCACACTGCACAGCGTGGGCAAGCCCCTTTCCAACCACAGTCTCACTGGAGAAGCTGCTCCTCGGTTTGGTGGCGCATCCATTCTCGTGAGCCAGTTCAGCAATGATTACAGCGTGGAGAGTTCCTCACGCTCACTGAGTAAGTTCGTGAAATGAATTCGCTCTATTTATTCAGGTGTTCTTTAAATACCTTTCAAACATTCAGCTGAAAATTTGGTTGGGTGAATTGGATAATTCTGGCATTGCTTGAAGATCCAGGAAAACCCTTTGTAGATGTTCACTGACAAATATCAGAAGTTTAAACATTGTTTTAATTGGTGCAAGAAAAGTAAAGGGCTATCCGAGCTAACTGCTGTGAAGGTCATAATGCAAGTCCTCGCAGTCAGTGGCCTCTGTCATGCGAGCCACATGTTGTGCTGCAGTTTGTCTGTTTGTCGGTAAAGCCAAGGCTCCCTTTAATTCTTCTTCCGCCTCCTCCTCGGTCAAGCATTCTATTTATCTGTGGTGGAAGAGACCAGCTGAATCTGTAGTAACAATGCCTTTTGAAAAACTGATTCAGATACCTTAATTCAATGTTCTCCCTTTTATGTTCAAAGAAAGTTTTGTTATTCCTGAGTTAAAAGATTTTTTCTGGTCCCCCTACAGCTCCTATCTTCAAGAAATTTCTCATCCACATATTCAATCATGTACAATGCCCTATCTCTCAGGATATATATATGGGTAAGTATAAACATGCACATATGCACATATTGATGCTATCTTTATTTTCAGAACTGGTATCAGATTTTGCTTTTAAAAGTCAGATAATAGCTTATAAATCTAGCAGTAAACAGCTTTTATAAACACCAAAAATTTGTATTAAGGTTGTACGATAGTGAAGTCCATTGTATCCTTGCTTACCATTTGGGCTTCTGATTCTGTTAATACTTAAATTCACTGCTTGAAGAGGCTACAGTCCAGTTTTCATTTTCTGTCCATGTATCTCAGCACTGCCACACTTTATGAGAAAGGCAGTATTTGGGATCCAAAAGTAACCATCATCTCCAGGAGAGAAATGACACGTTCCGCCAGTGCCTTGAGCAGAATCCTCTCATGACCACGGCAGCAGCCCACCTCTGAGTCATGGTGCTCTAGGTACGCTCTCTCTGCAACAGTAAGTACTGTGACCTTCTGTTCTCAAGGAAGAGGAAGAGAAGATTTTGTATGTGAAGTGTTACGGTCAGTTTAGCAAGTTCAATCATGAAAGTTATCTCAAATTTTTTTTTCTTTAGAATTATTTTTTTCTTTCTCTTTCTTTCTTTTTTTTTTTTTTTTTCCCTCCCGAGATTGAAGTTTGAACTCACAACCTTGCACTTATCAGGCAGGCACCTGTGTGACGGCGCTATCTCGCAGACCCTTAGAATTATTTTTTTTTCTTAGGAAACAAAAAAAAAAGGAGAATAAAACCCTTTCAATGGCTGTGGCTGTTTCGTCCCTCTGGAGGTGGGCAGGTCTGTCACTCTGGGATCACCCCTGCTCCTGCAGGACTGGAGTCAGGATTATCTTCAGAGTCCTCCAGCTTCACATCATCCACTTCCTGGAACACAGGCTCACCTGCTTCCACATTGCTTTGACATTCTCCAAGAAGTGGGTCTCAGATGTGTCCAAATGATGACCTGTTGCAAACATCTCCATGGCACTCAGTTTATATCTTCCTGCTTATTTTTCTTTCACCTGTTTCCTTTCAATATCCTACAGCTCTGCACCAAACTTAGCTTTCCAGTGTAAGAAATTCTCAGTTGTAACAGGGATGCCATGGAATAATTGCTTCTTTGTCTTTTCTCCTTGTTTTTCTTTTAGTTTCTTTTCTTCCTCTCCTTTTGTTTTTATCTGAGCTACTATTCTCCTTTGTTTTCATTCTGGGATGAGGGACATTTAGCCCAAAACTGTTCTGCTGCACCAAAGAGAGGACAGCCTTTATCTGTCTCTTCAATAAAACCTTCCAGTCCATGTGCTAGATGTAGCGGAGGGAACCGTCCAGCAATCAAATATACATTGAGCTATTTTTGGTTTCCTCCAACCTCTTTCCTCATTCTTTCTCCCATCCTATTTAAGGCCTCAGGCGAAGCTTCACATCTTAATAAATAATGCTTTCTTGTTTAAGATAAATTAAATGAAGAAAAAACTGATGTGGAAGGCTGATCCAGTCAGGGAAACTTCCAATGCGGCCCACCTTGGCCCCATCAAATCATGGGGGAGCTTTCTTCTCCTCTTTCACAAACCTCTCTGACCTATGGCAAGTGACAAGTGGTAGTGACACTGGCAACTCAGATCTCAGTTCCTCTTCCTGATTCCTGTCTACTCCTGAAGTGGGATCCCAAATTATTCCTACTGGAGACTATGGATCCTGGTATACTGGGAATCTTGCTAGGCTGGCAGAGTCTCATTTTCAAAAGGTCTCCAGATCTTTGTGTCATTTGTGCTGATTATGCAGGGAGATCAAAATTAAAATTTAATCCACCAAGACCATTGCATAAACCACAGCAGACTTTTATATTGCCCAATCAGTCATTCTTTCTTTTTTTGGTGTGTGTGTGTGGGGGTGTTTACTTTTTATTTTTGGTGCTAAGGACCAAACCCAGGGCTTCCAGCTCACTAGGAAAGAATTCTACCACTAAGCCAAATCCCCAGCCCCTGGTCATTCTTTCTTTGATAAACATTTTAAAATTAATAAAGAAAAAAAGTAGATATTGATGAATTAAAGGAAAATATTTTAAAGAGCTTTCTCAAATGCAACTGTGGATGGCCTCCAGGCAAGGCAGCTGCATTGTGCACCTGGAGAACTACAATGGACCATTCCTCCAGGAATAGAAAATAGAAAATATTACATTCTTTTTTTTTTTTCCGGGACTGAGGATTGAACTCAGGCCCTTGCACTTGCCAGGCAAGCACTTATTCTATTGAGCTATCAATAATGGGGATTTTTTTTCTATATTTTTTAGGGAAGGGTCTACAGCATCCACTAGATCATACTTGTAGTGATCCCCCTGTTTATAGCCTCCCAAGAGCTGGTATTACAGGAACGCACCACCATGCCCAGTCTCAATTGCCATCTCGGGATGCCCAGGGGTGGGGTTGGGATGGCAGGCCTGGGGATTGAATCTCCAGCCCCTGCACCTGCTTACAGGTGCTTTAATCCACTGAGCTACTTGACCAGCCCAATAATGGGGGATATTTTGAAAGATTACTTAAAGGTGTTTTTAATTCCTAATAAAGCTGATTGCTTGTTTTATGGTCCTAAATTAAAACTGGCCTATAAAAAAAAAAAAGCTTTGAGATTTTACAAACAAATATAGAGGTTTTGAGTACAATATAAAAGCAGTGAGATTTAAACAGTAGCTTGATTTTGACATCCCACTTTAAATAATAAAAGGCCTAGTAGCCTAGTAGCCTCCAAAGCAATATAAACTGTGATAACTTCTTTATATTTGGGTCAACTTATCCAACAGAGACAAACTGCACCCCAAACTGTTCAGATCCAGGTTAAACATCTTACAACCCTAAGTGATTTTTCAGCCTTTACTTATCTGAAAGTTACTCCACCAGTTAATGTTAAGGTAACTGCTCATGAGTTAAGTAAGTCTTAAGCTAACAACTCATGAGTTAGGTGCTCTCTTTGACATGCTCAAGGGAGACTCAGCCTCTACTTCTGAAAGAACACCAACACCAGAGGCTAAAATCATCACCTTAGATAAAGTTAATCAGGCTCTTTCTAATGCTCAGCTCTCTAGAGTTGACCCATCTTTGCCAACGTTTTAATTATTTTCCCAACCCAGTATATGCCCACTGGGGTTCTTTGGCAGTCTCAGGGTCCTTTACAATGGCTCCACATGCCACATACTCCACTTAAAGCTATTACCCTTTTCATGTGGCTGCGGCTGAACTGACTGCATGTGGACCAAGTTGTGTGATTCAGCTCCTTGGTCACGAGGTACACATTGTCCTTGTTCCCTTTTCTTTCATTCAGCAAAAAAAGTTATGGCGATTTTCATTTTTGTGGCAGTGTACACTGGCTAACCTCCCTGGCTTTACTGACTGCCACTATCCTTCAGATAAATTAATACACTTTGTGTCTCTTACGGCCTTTGTCTTCCCTTCAAAAAGAAGTTCGGTCCCTATCATAGGTGGCATCTCTGTCTTCACGGATGGACCAGCTTCTGGTCAGGGAGGTTATGTAACAGCTTTCTCTTCTAGAATATGAGACACAGATGTTTCTTCTGCACAAAAGAATTCTGCAGAATTGCAAGCAGTAATATAGGCATGGCAAGATCATGCATCCACTCCTATTAACCTGTTTCCAGACAGTGCTTATGTCTGTGGTGTGATGCGCTACACTGAAACTACCACTATACACAGTGATCTTTTTCATTTACTGCACATTCTCCAGGTTGTCATACGGTCACATCACGTTTCCTGTTTTATCGGTCATACACTCTCTTCTCAGGTGTGAGGACCCCTTACTGAAAGAAATGCTTTATGGACAGATTGCTGGGTGCTGGGACTGTTACTCCCTCAGAAGCCGTTCAACAGGCTCTGTGTCTCATGCCACCTTCCATCAAAAGGCTTCTGCCTAATACAAACAGTTTCATTTCACTGGAGTACAGGCCCGGGAACTTGTTCTTCATGTATAATGCACATACCCTTACCTTCTACCATAGTCAGTTCCCGGGGGTTACACCCCAATCATCTTTGGCAGATGGATGTCACTCACATTCCTGAATTTGGTTCTTTGTGTGGGGTCCATGTTTCGGTGGACAGGATTCATATTTGTTATTATCTGCACTGGTGAAGCATTTAAATATGCCACTGTTCACTGTTTGGATGTCTTTAGTGCCTTTGGCTACCCACAGACCCTTAAGACTGATAGTGACCCAGTACATACAAGTACTAACAAGTAACTGCCTTCCAAAAGTTTTGTAAGACATTTAGTATTTCCCCTTTCACAAGAATTCCTTATAACTCTCAAGTTGGTGTAGAATGTGCATACCATTCAATTAAAATTCAACTGCAAAAACAAAACGGGATCACTCTCTACAAAATTCACATCTCATAATGGGCTTTACTTGGCAATATTCATGTAAACTTTTTAAATTCTATAGAAGATGGTAGTACAGCAGAAGAAAGACAATTCCATCAAATAAGAGCAAAAAGGCTTGGGAGGGTCTTTGGAGAGATCTCCACTTTGGATAGCAGAGGGGACCTAGTCCACTACTAACCTGGGGTAGAAAGTATGCTTGTGCTTTTCCAGAGAATGTAGAATGATGTATATGAGTAGCAAATCATGCTGTCAGGGTATGCCACGAAGCCAAATCTGGAGAATTGATATCAATGAGGCTAGATCCAACCTGGGGCCTATTGAAGGAACAGACAAAATAGAAACATAAGTTCTAACTGGGTGATAAAATATATAAAAATAACTGAACTAAACTTTTCTAGTATTAAGACAAAAATACAAAAATGCAAAATATGCATATTAACTATGGATAAAATATGTTATTTCTTTCAAAATTTTCTGATGAGAAATCTTTGCTTATGAACAAGTAATAAAGTCTGACTGGTCTATTTATAATTATAAACTTTTTTTTTGGTGGGACCAGGGTTCGAACTCATGACCTTGCACTTGCCCAGCAGGCACTTGTGCCTCGGAGCTATCTCCCCAGCCCCTATAATTATAAACTTATAAAAATTACAATAGAGTTACTACAACTTAATTTGGCTAACAATATCGTTGAATGCACTCATAATTTTGTAAAGATGTTTGTGTGTACTG
Organism: Myocastor coypus; assembly: GCA_004027025.1. Lineage (NCBI taxonomy): Eukaryota > Metazoa > Chordata > Mammalia > Rodentia > Myocastoridae > Myocastor > Myocastor coypus. Next base: position 24,444 of record PVJA010014492.1, on the reverse strand, counting down.
TGTATTTGACTATTTGTATGTCATTCTGTGAATGGCTCTTCTTTTTTGTTTTCTTTTTTGATCATTTGCTCATTATACAATTAGGAATATAGACGTAAAAACATGCTCTCTCTTAATTTGCAAACTGGTCTAAGTGATATCAAAATAGGTTTATATACAGTTTATCAAAATTTTAAGCCAATTAAGCAGAAATTCCTTAGATTGGGGAGAAATTATTAGAGAGGGGTCCAACTGATAAATAAAAGGTGTGGCCAACCTTCGTGTTCATTAATAACAAGCTTCCAATAATCTGAAAAAGTTTTTACCCATGTACGGTAATTCATGATTGTTAATCTCATAGTGTATTAAGTGTGTTCATCATTCCAAGTGTGTAAGTCTTCTAACATGTAAAACAAGGATTGCTTATTGTGGTAAGGTTTCAGATTGAAGCCTCTGCTATTAAAAAAAACTTGTAATGCATATCCAACTTAAGGATAACTAGTTACCTGAAAATTTCTTATGTATTAGATAGAGATGATTGGTTAAAATGGTTAATTATGTCAAAACAATTACAAGTATGTCACAAAATGCCATCAGTATTGTCCTGCTACATGTTGTATATAGTTTTGATTTTTAAATTCCTGTGTAAAAATATGCAATTGTTGCCTTGTAACATTCTATAGGGATTTGAATATTAGAATATTCATGGTTGCAAGAAAATAGGTTCCATTTTATATTCAGGTGTAAATATGTTTGATATTCAGATAGATAATAATATTAAGCTTACTGCCTCTGTTACAGGGTAATGTCATTAAGCTTCTCTTCTAGATGTATAATAGGTAAAGTTTTGAGACCAAAAACTAAAGAGATAGATGGGATAGACTTAACATGCTAAGCTGTAAAAGGCTGAAGTGACTAACTTCTGACCAGTACCAGCTGAACTGATAACTCACTATTATTATGGACTATTGGACTATATAGGGTTATATTGCTGAATTCAAGTACCTAAAATCTTTGGACTGGCATCAAGTATGAAAAGATGCTCAAAAGAGTTCTCCAAATAGCTTCTGTAACTGCAAAGGAACATCCATTTCTGATGCAACAAAACAAAAAGAGGGGATATATTGGAAGTCCCAGAAGCTGTCAAATGTGTGTAGGCTTCAGCATCTAAGGCAAACACACTACCTCAGTCCTGAGGTAAGCATCCTGACTGGATAATGTGGGCTGTCTGTCACTAGACAATTGTGTGTCACGTGTTGTTAATTTTCCAAAGCTACACATCAAGGTCCATATTGTTGCTCATGGGATCATCTTGCCAACCAGGCAGGCAAACCACTACCTAACCCAGCTTTTGGCTTCTTGTCTATCTTTTCCTCATTCCTGCTGCTGTTTCCTCCCAAGTAGAATGGATCACACTGAGATCCACGAATCTCTACACTCCAGCTTGCTTCTGGGCTTGTTGTGAGGCCCCAAAGTCTGCCACTGTGGCCCTGGCTGATGCTCACAGATCATGCTGACACCCAGGTAGCATGCTGCCCCTGCATCCCAAGGCCTCCAGCCAGGCTCAGCCTGCTGAGCCACAGCCCTATGCCAATACACTATCTTCTCATATTTGATTTTTTATTGTTTCTTATAAGGCAGTAACAGCATTATTTTTTCTTTTTTCTTTAGGGTCCCCCAAATATGTCCAACCACCATGGTCATGTGACTATATTTCAAGATATATTCAAAAAGCAGTGTTGTTAAGGAAATAAAGAATTCACTGGTAGAAAAGACATCTTTCCAGACAGTCTCTGGCTACTCTAAGGCATGAATATGATGCAACATAGTTGCTGTTGCTATTTGTTTGTAATCAAATTGAATAATAAAGAAGGAAATCAGAATCATCTTCTTGCACTTCTACATTCAAGGATTGTGTTGTAATACTTAAATATTAGTAAATCATTTAAGAATTAGAGACTACAGTCTAAAGCCATTTTTCAGGTTAGGTATTAAAAATAAGGTCAGCACCTGGTATGTTCTTGCCTCTCTGTGATGAAAAACTGTGCTTCTTTCTGTCAGAAAGGCCACAAGGATGAAAGAAGAATATTCCCTGCTTGTCTGCAGGAACTAGAGATGCCAGTCTATTTTCAAATTGCTCCTCTGTTCTTGTGCAATCTGGAATAGAGCTGAAAATGAGAAGTGATGAATATAGGTATGCAACTGGTTCCAGATCCAATCTGCAAGATGCATGGCCTTGCAAGGATTATTCTGAAATTGCAGTTTGTTATTCTAAATAAACCCAAGGAAAGACTAGGAAAATGTCTACTATAATGTTTAGAAAATAGAAAATATATATATATATATATATATATATATATATATATATATATATATATTGAAAAATCTTTTGGTGATGTTCCTTGTTCCTTAGGACTATTATTAAGAGGCTCTTTGAGAATTTCCCTGATAGAATTTAATGATGGTTTTGTTTAAACATGGGGACCTCTTCTGAAAGTGATTTTTATTTTTCTCTATTCACTTATGTCTCTCCTAAGTATTTAAGTACAGTATATTCCTTTTCGGTTTGAACTATGAGTGTAATTCACACATAAAAACACTTTAAGGACAAATATAGCCTAGATTATGTAGTCCTTAAATATCTTTTTTTTTTCTTAAGTAACAGACTTGTACGATGAGTATAGAATTGGTCAAATACAGAATTATGGTGAAATTATCATACAAAAGAACTTGGAAGACAGGCAAAAATAATAACTTGAATTGGTTTACAGTTTTTAAAATTGTAAAAGAATATATCTTTGCTTTTAATATGTCTGGAGGCTGATAAACACAGCTGTCCATGATGAGAAAGTAGATTATATCATGTTACTCAAAATAAGACTTCTAATGAGAAATCAGGATTAAGTCAAATCTGGAGGAGAAATTTGTATTTGCTCTGAGAATTTCAAGCTGATCTCCCCTAGGGAGAATGATGGAACATTAAGAGATTTTAATTTGAAATGAGGTTATGGGATTGTAAACTGCTGACAGATATTTAGTAAATGATTTAGTGTTTCTGTTTACGTTCCAGTGTAGGAAAGATTTTGGCTTTTTCAGCAAACCAAAGAAATGTCTTCAAAACACACTTAGCTAATCAAAATCAAGTGTCCAAAAGAGGGGGAAGGGGGATGAAAAGAAGAATTCATCTATTTGAATTACACATTTAAATTCAACAGCAAGTCTTCACTTTCCAAACAAGCCTCAGTTATCCAGCTGTGGACAATTAATCGGTCAATATCAATTAATGAATTGGAGAAATACCGTTCCATAAGTGTTACGGTCTGAGCTACCAACTTACAGTACTTCTACAATTTTTAATTCTAGAAGAGACCATCATTATAAATAAGCCGAGATGATAGTTTTTTCCTCTTTAGGTGAGTTCACACATGTTCTTTCTAAGAACGCTGAGGAATTGAAGAATATGTATGTAAGACATTGTGTTTATTCTACACTCACCAGGGAATGAGTGCGGTACCTTGTGTCCAACTACATGTACAAAAGGGTAACCCTCTGGTGAAGACAGACGAGACTGAAATGGATAACACAACTTACTCCTTTTTTCCTTTTGAAACTTTTATTTTCAATATGACACCTGCTATCATACACAGTCCCTTTCACTTCTTTGTGACAAACCACACAGCTTGCCGAAAAAGTGATTCAGGCTTCATTAGAGAAATGCCACCCAAAGGGTCTCTTTCAAAAGCTTTGTGTTTTCCAGCTGGAGACAAGAATGAATGCATCATGGTTTCTATGGTCTCACAATATGTAGCCCAAGATAGATGCCACTGTCATTATAGATATTGCAAGAAAATGTGCTATTCTTGCTGAGCTGCCTTGTGGACCAGTGTCACCAGGGAAATATCACAGCCCGGTTTATGAGAAGCTGTCCTATTTTATATGCAGGTACATCATAAAGAGCTTTATACTTGGGAGGCTAGCAAGATATACACTGCTTTCCGTGCTGCCAAGATTTTCCTTTTTATTTCTTCTGCAGGAAAAAGTAGCCTGCCATTTCTTTTTTAATGTCCATTTCTAATTTAGAAAAATCCCCTTTCTCTCAGATTTTTGAATCTGATACCTTGTAAGGGTCTTCATCCTTTACCTTTCCTTCCTCATATACATTTTCTTCTGCCCTAAATCTGTGCAATTAACTTCTGTCACCTTAGAAGCCTTTCTTAAAGCACATTTCTCCAGCTGTTGAGGTCTGTGTAATTGCATCCTACCCTACCTGTCCTGGGGCATTCCAGTTTCATACAATTTTCATATCACCCTTTTTCATTATTCAAGCAGAGTAAAATTTTAAGGACAGTATGATTAGGCTGAAATTGGAACTATTCAAGGTTTGGCATTGTGTGAAAAAGCAGATTCCTTCCTTATATTGAATTGAGAAAAACTGTTAAAAAATGGTCCCATCGGTCAGCACATGCACTAGTCACACATATAGGACCACCACATTTCAACTTTTTGTGGCCCTATATTAAAGCTCATTAATGTATCTATGGCATTTCATCCAGAGGAAATTCTGGTAACGATTCAGCAGCCTTATATAGATTCTGTCTTAATTTTGGCGATGAGAACCAGGAAAGATGTACTGAAGTAGTGGGAACAGTGCAAGCATTTATGCAAATTGTTCTACTGAGGAACCCAAAGAATACTGAACATCACTTTGAACAATCATTATACAACGAGAGCAAAAGGAATAAAACGCTTAAACATCTATTCTCTCTTTATGTAATATAACAAATATTTGCAAAACAGATGCAAACATGGAAAATGAGCTCAATTAATAATTATTACCTAACTTTCTAGCGTTCTACAGCCATATGTTAAGTTTTACAAGATATAATGTGGTTCATGTAATCAATAAATTTTAAATATTTCATCACCTCAGAATTAATTTGTGTTACTAAAGCATAACCCTTGTCAAGCCTCTGCCATTGTGATATTTCCACTTAGTATCTCCAAACTGAAAGTAGAATTACAAAGCTATGCAATGATAAACCTCTACCAGTGCATGTAGTTTCTTAAGCATATTATAAACATTTTTATTAATTTGATATACAGTTTGAGTTTTTAATGAAATGATTAAGCCCATCATTATATTGTATTGAGCTATCAGAAAAATGAAGACTGTGCTTAGTTTCCAGCAGTGGACCTCAGGTTACAAAGAACCATCTGTGCTGGGCATGGTAGATTTCTGTAAATGAATATTAGTTAAAACATGGAAAGGTTGTGCTTTTATGAGCACATGTGATTGATTTTTTTTGTGTTCTCTTACTACTAATTGCCACTTTTTGCTCCTTAGAAAGCATTAGAGAGCTGATTACTTACAATACATTTATTAATGAAAATGACAAAATGTGTACAAATGCATACCTTTCAATTCCCTTTAATGAGTTAATCACAAATAACAAGAAACTTCTTCCAGTGTTAAAATATTATGATTCTGTAAATTTAAATTCATAATTTTGCTCAAGAGATAAGAATCTTTTTGAGAATGTAAATTATTGGAGTAAAAAATAAGTGATCCAAAAATAACATGTTGGAAGAAGCATGGGTCATTAGGATATTTTTCTGTTACTTGTAAGTATTTAAATTTGTACAGCTGAAATCTAAAAGAATTTGATATGTAATAAGACTCACTAGGTGTACATATCCTATGCCTGAAAAAATTCAAAAATCAAACATACTATGCAGTTGCTGGTGAGATAGTAGGCTAAAGTGCCCACTTAGGCAACCTTATTCAAGAACAGGGACTATGGTTCAATCCCTGGCACCACATGCTGTGCCAGCCCCACCCCCAAGGCAGGCTGAGCTGGTCACCGAGTCTGAGCGTGATGGTTTACACCTGTAATCCCAGCGCTGGGGAGGCTCAAAACAGGAGGATCGCCATGAGTCTGAGCTGTGTAAATGTGCATCTAGCTAAAAATATTTATAACACTGTTCATACTGAAAACCAGTGGAAAATTATCATAAAAGTCTATTTGCTGAGGAACAAACAAATGAATATTTAAGTAATTACATGACTATCAACAGTGAAAGACTAACTATAGCAATATGAATCAATATGATTCAATCTTAAACTTTATTTTATTTATTTATTTATTTATTTTTGTCTTTTTGAGACAGGGTCTCGCTGTGCAGTTCAGGCTGGCCTTGAGCTCACTTTTGTGGCCCAGGCTGGTCTTGAACCTGCACCGATCCTCCTGCCTCAGCCTCCCAAGTGCTGGGATTACACCACGCCTGGCTTTCAATCTTAAACTTTAATATTGAGTACAAAATCAAGTCTAAAATATGGTAACACTACTTTATTTATATAAAAGTAAAAGCTAGACTAAACAAATGCATTTATACGCACATGCTTGGTAAGCATTGAAAATGAATATTCATTTGTTAAAAAATATACAGATATTAAAATAAATGAGATTTGGGCCCAGCAGGATGGCTCTGTGGTCTAAAGCGCCTGCTTAGGAAAGCTTAGGTGGCTTCAGGGACCGTGGTTCGATCCCCGGCACCACATGCTATGCCAGCCCTGCCCTCAGGGCAGTTTGAGCTGGCCATAAAAACAAATAAACAGACAAACAAAAGTTCTGAAACAAAACAAAACAAAAAAAATAAAATAAATGAGATTTAATGATACCTAAAGTCAGGGGGAGTGGTTTTATTCTGCGGAAGGGAATGCAAAAGCATGGCAAGGTAATTTCAATGCTTTATTTCATAAAATAAGTGGTATTTTTATAAACATTAATTCTTATCCTTTAAACTACACATACACATCTTCCACACGTGTGTATATATTGTCAACATCAAAGCAATTCAAAATAACACCCTTTCTATATTAAAATTTGTCACAGGCAATGTTATAACAACTTAAGAAAGTTCTTTGGAACAATTTAGTATCAGGAAAAAATTATGTGCAGTGTAAAGGATAAAACTTCAAAGGTTTTCCTAACCACATGTACAACATTTTATGTGAATATGTTACTGACTTCTTCAAAATAAAAACAATAATATATAATGTAGGACTCTCTAAATTTATAGTTGAGAGAATTTGGAGGTCTGGGGTAGAATTTCTCTGTAGAAGCCTGCATGTGAGTGTTGATATTTCAATTAGTGTCAATTTGCAGCCCCCAAGGACTGTGGAGAGCTACCATCTGGTGGGTAGCTACACGTAGAGAGAAGAGGAATGTTTCCTGGGTATAACTAACCTCCTGACAGATCATTTCTCTGTGAATAAATCCTTCAAGCAACTCCAGTGTATATTTATTTCAGCTTTTTTATGGGAATCAATGAGACAGGTGAACAAATATCCATTAAGGAGTTACTGCCTTTCATGGGAAGGCAGTATGAAGTTCTCAATCATTCATACAAGAATTGTGCAGCTTGGCTTTAAGGGTGCCAATAACACATTTGCGAGGAATAAATGGCTGTTGTTCTCTTAGATTAATATTCCAAAACTTGGATTTAAAACCCCAAATCATGTGGATTTATTTTTAATTTGAGCTATAAAGCTTCCCAACTTTATAACCCAGCCAACCAAGAAAGGTTTCGAGCTGGGAATCTTGTGGCTTATGTTCCTTCGAGGATGAATACGGCAATATGGTAGTAGACAGCTTGCTGTCACTTGCTGAAAGTCATTACACCCACAGAACTCATATTTGGCCTACCAAATTTTCACTCTCTCAGCTCATATTTCCTAGCATCAATTCTGCTTTTCTCTTTCATATCATGGTGCTAATGTAAGTGCTTACTAAAAAAGCAGAACCTGTACCCTGAAAAACATCAGATTTCTTTGAAAACTGAGTTTATGAGAAAGTAAATGTCAGAATGGCTATATTTAAATAAGTCTTCACAGACTAGATCCTTAAATTAATTAAGCTCTGTTCTGTCTTTAGACTCTCAGTTTTTACATTAATATGTATTTTCTACTTATATTTCTTTGCTATGTTTAAAAATATGTTAGTGAGCATTATAGTCATTTATGGAATATTAATGACAGATTGCCAAACTGTTGCATGAGTTTTTATTTAGTGTTAAGAATCTATTCTCATGTAAGTTACTACCTCCAGTTTCTGACAAGCAATTGCCTGAGATGACAGACTTGGAGATGACTATGCCAAATTTCAAATGTTGTTCTTTCTCAGATACTTGCACCTGCAGATATCACGATATTTACCTTGAAGTCTTATGTTTACAGATTCCAAGTCTTCAAAGATGCTGCATCATCTCTGCGAGGGGCCTCTGTAGTAAATATAGTTATCATAATTCAATGAGTGACATTTGAAAATCTTGGAAGTATGTGTGACAGCATATGGGGGAAAAGTAGATCTGCATTTAGGCTAAATATGTTCTACATAAGAAACCTGCTTGGTGTGTGATACTTACTCATAAACACATACTTTCTGTATTTTAAATGACTATTATATGCCTGTAGGGCCATTTAAATGCTTGTAATGCTCTAAAATTGACTGGTTATTTCTCTGAAACCCTTAACGATATCAGACAAATTATGGAAACAATGTTATGGAAGAGATTTCTTTGAGCTGGGCCAAACATTTGTATAATCTTATTCTTATTACTTGAACAGGTATTTTTGAATATTAGTATGCATTTATCAGATTTATTTGAAGTCTTTTTACATGAAGTGCAAAAGAATCAATATATGTGTCTTCTGAAAAGATATTTGTCTATTACAGTCACTTTAAAGATTTTTCCAATGTAACATGAATCTTTGTAATTTTTCTGCATGAAAATCTTTTCAATTTAATATAAATGCCATGCAGAAAACCTAAGAGTTTGATAAATTTCTCTGGTAATATTTATTACGAAGTAGAAATGCCATGCATAATATGGAGGAAAGAGAGATGCTGGGGAGAAAAAAAGACAAAGTGCCAATGAAGAATGATTTTCCTGAAAAAATTCAAAAACGTAGAGATGAAGACTTTTCAAGACAAATAAAAGTGAAAGCACTTCATTACCATCACACCTATGTTAAAAAAAAAATGTGCCAGTTGGGTGTGACCATGCCTGCCTGTGTTGAATGGTCAATGTGTGCTAGGATGTGGAACCAGGTTGGAGGTAGGTCACTGGGTCTTTTTCTAGATGAATTTATCCTTTTGTCATTATTTAATATTGTTTTAAATAGTGTGCCATCATGCCTGGACTCGGTCACTAGCTCAGCACACCTGGAGGTATGTGGTGCCAAGGATCAAGCCCTGGTCCCTGCACTTGCCTAAGCAGGCACTTAGGTCACTGAACTAGCTCTCCAGCCCTGTTATTTTTAATTTTGACAGCTTTTTATGTTAGTTCTATGTTACATAGAAATAGCCATCCCTGTATAGTTTTATTATCATTTGTATAGAGTATCTTTTAAATCTCTTCAGCTTATGTGTATCTTTAAACTGAGTCTCTTGCAGATAGCATGTAGGTCACTTTTGGTTTTACACCTTCAGTTACTCTGGATTTGTGGATTGAGAACTGAATTTATTTGTCTTTAATAGGATACTGATAGAGAATTATTTACAGTTACTGTTTTGTTAACTTCTCTGTTAGTTTTATCCTTTTATCCCATTTCTTTTCTGAATTTCCTTGTTTGTTGTTTTGCTATTTCTTCATTTCCTTCTGTTTCTCATGTAACAGTGTTTTGGACAGTTACACATTCAGTGTGCCAGTCCACTGATGAGTGGAAGATCTCACACTCCAATCACCTAAGAGCCTCACTTCTGAACATGTGACTCTTTGGGTGACCATTTCAATCTAAACCACTAGAAGTGATTGTTATTAATAAAAACGATGTGTTGGTAAGAACGTGGAGAAACTGGAAATCTAGTTGGAAACACAATATTTGTGGGGATGCAAAATAGCAAAACCGAGTAACCATTATGTAAAACAGTGAATTCCTCAAACAATTAAAAGTGAAACTATGATATGATCCAGAAATTTCATTTCTGAATATTTGCATAAAAGTATTTATACTATGATCTAAAATGATTTTTACCACATTCATGTTCAATGCACGACAAACTCAGCAGCCAAAATGTAAAACAACTGAAATAACCATTAACAGATGAGTGGATAATAAAGAAAATGCAGCTCTGTGTAAGCTAGTTATAGAAAGATAAATACTGCATGATTCCACTTATGTAAAGTGTTCAAAATGGTCAAACCTTTCGAAGAAAAATAAATATAGGACTGACCATCAGACTGTGTAGAGGAGGAAATAAGAATGATCAACTTATATAAACTTTCTTCTCTCTCTCTCCCTCCCTCTCTCTCTCTCCTTCTCTGTTTTTGAGACAGGGTCTCGCTATGCAGTTCAGGCTAGCCTTGAGTTCACTTTTATAGCCCATTCTGGGTCTTGAACTCGCTCTGATACTCCTGCCTCAGCCTCCCAAGTGCTGTGATTAGATACCACGTCCTCTAACTTATACAAAATTTCTATCATGCAAGATAAATTAGTTCAAGTGCTCTGTATAATACAGTGCTTGTAGGTAGCAGTACTGCATTAAATAGTTAATTTAAGAAAATATAGATTCGACCTAGCAACCAGACCGAGCATGTAAATGAGACTATCCTGGGTGTGCTGGAAACTAATTAAACTCAACAACTAGGCCCAGCATGTCCAGTGTGGAAGACTGCAGCAGAATTCCCTGCAGGGAGGCTAGAGACAAGACCCACTCAGCTGATCTAGGAGCAGAACATCTTACCAGAGTGGTACAGCAGGTTTGCCTCCAAGGGCTACAGCAGGAAGAAGTGGAGTTCAGCAGCCAGGCCCAAGCCACACCCAGATGGACCAGTTTGAACTTGGTAGATCCAGATCTGGTGCTAAGGTAAGACCTCTACCAAAGCTTTACACAAAAGGTCAGAGGTCAAGGCTATACAAAATGACAAAGAGAAGTCGCAAAATGCGCTTCTCAGTCCCTGAGCCCATGCAGAATAAATACAAGAGAGAATAGCATATCTGTAAGATGATGCAAACATGAACAATATAAGACTAATGGGCATCAATGAGATAACAGGAGTCAATACAAATGAGATGAAAAGAATATGGGCAGAAGTAATAGCAGAAAACTTCCAAAATATGGAAAATAATTTGACTGTCAGTAACTGAAGCATATAGAAGTCCAAATAACATCAACCCAATTAGAACTACACCCAGACATATAATAATCAAGATCTCAGAAATTCAGCGCAGGAACAGTATACTGAAAGCTGCTAGAGAAAACAAACAGTTCACATTTAAAGGAAAAGCCACTAGAATAACAGCAGATTTCTCTCTACAGCCCATCAAGTCAGGAAGAGCATGGAGTAAAGTACTTCAAGTCTTGCAAGGAAACAAATTCCAGCCCAGCCTGCTATACCCTGCAAAACTCTCTTTCAAGTTCATTGGAGAAGTGAAATAGTTCCAGGACAAAGAACAATTAAATAATTTCAAGATGACAAAGCCAACTATATACAGTTTACTAAAAAATATTCTGGAGAGGGATCAAAATGACCACAACTCCATGAAGAAGAATGGAAAGAACTCACCACATAGGGCAAACAATTAAACGTAAGAGAAAAAGAGGTATACAAAACAGTCTTTCAACTATTCTTTTGTATACAGCAGCAAAATATTTCCATCAGCATATTCTACAAATGAACTTCTCCTGCACCCTATGGGTCATGATTCTGTCTGGGTCTACAGGGTGGATATCAAGGAAACAGCAGTAGCTCAGTCCTGCAAATGACACCTGGCCACCAGTAAGTATCATGGACATTGTCTCTGTCCACGACATACTAGAACTTTGTGAGATATCCTATCCCCAAACTATTAAAAGTTCTGGTCATATATTTGCTATTCCAGTATTCATGTTATGCTTTATTCTTAGTAATTCTTTAGAACACTGGGAACTTTTTCTTAGTTGAGATCTTTGTACATATTAACCTATTCAAATATTATGTGAGTACTGTGAATTGATTATAGATTCGTATATATGATACAAAATATTCTGGCCTCTGAGTTGGACTCATGATTTGATTTGAATTTTGGAATATTCTTTTGAAATATTTAATTTGATTTTAATCAATTAATATTTAATTTTCTGAATGTTATTTAATTATACTTTTTGTTTTATGATTCATACTGTATCACTGACTCACAATGTACTTATAAGAGATGGTATGATATTTTCTATTAGTATTAGAAACTTTAAAAAGAAATGTATATATATATATGAGTTAGGATAGATATACAGTTATTTTGTCTTAGTCCATTGAGAATAAAAGTTTGAACTAATTTTTTTTTGGATAAGATATCAGGTCTGTACCTTGTCCTCTGAATAATTACTATGAAGAAAACAATATGCATGGTGTTAATTATTGTAACTACCCTACTAACTTGTTTTGAAACTGTTTCATTGCTATTTTATCTTTTTATCTCATTAGCATGAGTTAAAAAAGAAGAAAATATATTTTAGTTGTTGGAGGGATAGCTTGGCAGTCTAAGTGTCTCTCTGGCAAGCACAGGGACCTGAGTTCAATCCCTGGTACCTCATGTGCTTCTGGTCCCAAATCCGGCTGTGCTAGTGCACCACTGTAGTCACAGCACTGGGGAGGCTGAGACAAGAGGCTTTCCATGTGTCTGAGCTGTGTAGCCATACCCTGTAGCAAATATTTAATAAATATACAATTACAATGATATATTTCATCTTCTGTATTTTTACCAAAATTACAAAAAACTAGGATAAAAGATTACAGAACTCCTCCAAAAAGATATAATCATTATAATGCAAAACAAGTTAGGAAAGTGGATATATAGTGAGTTGATGAAAGTTTTGGTCAGTGGTGTAACCTTTTAAGCTTGACCAAGTTTATTTAAAGCCTTATTCGTATGATTCCAGCAGGTATTATAGCATCAAAAAACCTTGCCAAGATGCTGTGATCCAAGTCACTCATCCCTCACTGTAGAAGGCCAGAGTGACACAAAGAGGCATTTGATGCTAACAGCAATATTAGCTAATGCAGAACAAATGGAGAACACACTGTGAGATGCATCACCTTTCTGCAATACTGCCATTTCATATTTTGCAAAATAACACCAGCTATCACCTTTCACTTTTAGTTTTAGTATTGCCATTAATTTTTCATATTATCCCTGTTTTACTTATCTTCATAAAGTATAGAATAGGTTCCTGTGAGCTCCAGTCATCCCACGATGATGCAAAGCACATTGATTCCCTCTGTTGGACTATGATTTGGTACCCATTATCCACCCTTCCTCGTTCTACCTAGTGCTCCCATTTTTCTTTTTTGCTTTCTTCAGTTGCTAGCAATCTCTATCTGACATTCAAGTTGATTTTATTCTGTTGTAGCTTCCACATATTAGAAAGAACATGCAGGATTTGTCTTTCTGTGTCTGGCTTATAAAATGCTCAATATCATTAGTTACCAGGGAAATGCATATCAAACCGATGAGATATCCCAGTTAGAACAGTTATTATTAAAAAAATAACAAATTATAGAGGTGTTACGGAAAAAAAGGAAATTTTATATGCTGTTGATGGGGAAGTAAATTAGTATACTTACTTACTACTGATAACAGTAGGGAAGTTGCTTACAAGACTAAAGTAGAACTAACATACTATCCAGCAATCCCACTCCTGGGTATACCCAAAGTGAGTGAAATTAACATACCAAAGAGACACCAGCATAACCACATTATCTCAGTACTGAGCACCATAGTCAAGATGCAGACATAGTCAAGGTACCTGTTAGCAGATAAATTAAGAGAGAAAGGATGGTATATACATGCAACAAATTGTTATTCAATCATGAAGAAGAATGAAATCATGCCACCTGCAGGAAAATAGATCAAGGACATCATGCTTAAAAAGAAGGCAGGACAAATACCATGTTTTTTTTTTTTTTTTTTTTTTTTTTATCAGCTAGAGAAGTTTAAAAGAAGATAACTACAATTAGAAGAGGAACTGTTAGGAAGGGGAAGGGGGCAGAGTGCGGGGAAGGAAGGAGGGAGAAGGTGCCAGAAGCAGAGCGGGCATGCTCAGCTCCTGGTAGGTACTTGTGTGGCACTGATTTATACAACCAGTACAGAACCTGGCAGTAAAAGTGAAAGTCCCCAGTGTCTGTATTCCCAAGAGATTTCATATCTCAGACTTGTGCACGTTAAACTCTCCTAATTTTTCAGTGACAGCGAAGGCTTCCCTACTTCGATCTGAGGTTTACTGCTGCCACAGTAAATTGTGATTCTCTGCTTTTACCAGTCAGTCTTCACCATTTTGGGGACAAATATTCCCCTGTGACCTCACTTCCTTTTTATGACTCTGTAGAGTATTGTTGACATTTTGGAGTTCAGCTTTGTGGGTATTTTTGAGACAGAGTGGGAACTTAAAAAGTTCTTAGGTGAATAGCTAGAAACTGTTCTGTTCCTTACAGCCCGTATAAAGAACCATTAGAAACAGATTAGTAATTACATATTTTGATGATAGGTATTTTACCATGTGCAACAGGACAGAGACTCAAAATCCACAATGCTAAGAAATCATTGTTTCTGGCTTTTCATCACACTCCTGAGTGAAGGAAAGCAATTGAGTCTGATGAAAGACTTTTCACAAATTGCTTCCATTAACTCCATAGCTGTTTATCTTGTGTGTGTGTGTGTGTGTGTGTGTGTGTGTGTGTAATTGGGGATTGAACTCAGGCCCTTGTGCTTGCCAGGCAGCACTGAGCTATCTGCCCAGCCCTAGTTCTATCATTTTTGAAGAATATTATTAGAAGTTAAATGAGAATTCTAAGTGGCTATTTTGTCTCATGTTATCTGTTTATTTCCTCAAATGTTTAATTGCTAAATTGATTTTTTTTTGGTAAATTTTGGGCTTTATTTTAACCTGTTTTAAATTTATTGCCTATTATTGTTTTGGCTCATGCTTGCCTGCATTTGCTTTTTTGTTGTGTAGGGTGCAATGCACGCTCACGGAACATCACACTTTAAAAAAGCTACATTTAGGTTGCACTGCCTGTAACCTAAATGGTTATAGTGGTTTTCCCACACTCCATCCTTCTGCCTCCTCTCCTTTTACAATAAACACAACTTTAAGTTACCTTTTAATCATTCCCGTATCTATACCTATACCTCCACCTATTTCTCATATGGAAAGCTATATCTATCTGATACTATATAAAATACTGGTTAGGTAAGACAGTTCTGAAACTGTAAAAATGAGTATCGTGTTGGTAAACAACACATTCTAAAAACCTAAACAACTGTCTCTCAATTATTTTTAAAAATTCTTTTTAGTAATTAGTGAAAGTCAATACTTATATAACATATTAAAAATTGTAGACAAATACTGAAATGTGAAAGAAATAAGATGTAGACAAAATGAATTTTAGAGAAGCATTTCTGAAATACATAGCAGAAGATTAAAAATAGATCGTACATTATAAATAAATTACTTACAAATTTAAAGATCATAACAATAAAAATTGCCTAATATAAAGATGAAGGAGAATTTACAGTCACTCATATAATAGTTCATTCTGTGCTATAATCAAGGAATTTATATTCATATAATTGGAATTCTTAAAGTAGAAAGAGGTAGGCAATAAATAAAGATTTAAAATTTGTAAATTTAGTTGAAATTATAGCACCACATTTCCAAGAAAAATGAACCTTTTGCCCAAGAAATATGAATAAAATTATACCACAATGCACAAAAACTCTTTAAAGATAAAATTTTATAACTTTTGATTACCATCTGTTGCTTAACCTTTTAGTAGTCACTCTATTGAAAGTAATCTTACATTTTTCTCGTTTGAGTGAGGATCCCTTGATTTTTCTTTTTTAAAAACATTGATTTGACATAGGGTCTCCCTGTGCAGTTCAGACTTGTGTGGATCCAGGGATCAAATCCAAGTCTTGTGGTTACCGGGCCGGGGCTTAGACCACAAGGTATGTCCCCAGTCTCGATTTTTCTTTTAAATTTGTGATGTATTTTTCATTGATTTTTTAAAAAATAATATGTCTTGATTGTGATGAATTTGATTTTCAGATTTATAGTTGCACACTTGGAAAGCTTTCTACTATTATTTTAAATACTGGGCCGGCCAGAGATCTCAGCAGATTAAAGCATCTGCTTAAGCAGATGCAGGGACTGGGATTTGATCCCTGGAGTGCCGTGCTGGCCCTAATCCCGTAGTGCTCAGGGAGGGGCAATTGAGACTGGGTATGGGGGTGTGCGCCGGTAAGTGCAGTGCTTGGGAGGCTGAAAACAGGAGGATCATTACAAGTCCAATCTATGTAGTGAGACCATGTACTAAATATGTAATAAATACTGAATCTTCAACATGCTGACTGGTTTTTACATCTAGAATTCCATTTAGATGTAAGAGGAATTTTCCAGTGTAGCCTTGATATCTCTTTAGTGTCTTGTGTTTTACTTGCTAATTTTTCCTTATTCTTTTCTTTTTTTTTTTTTGTTTGTTTTTTGTTTTTTGGTACTGGGGATTGAACTCAGGACCTTTCAATTGCCAGGCAAGTGCTTATTGTGCTGAGCTGTCTCCCCCCCCCCCCCCCCTTATTACTTTCAAGTAATATTTGTGTATATTTCCTAGGTTACGAATTCTGCCTTTGCATGCATCTAATCTTTCTTCTGGATATCATTTCATTTCAATGATCACATGATCACCTCATAATTTAGTTTTCAAAGCTGCCAGTCCTTTATGGATTGTTGGTTTATGTTTAGCTACTGTAATAACCTTTTTCATTTCCTTAAATTTTCTGTGCAGCTATCATACACTGTGTCAGCAGCTTTTTAAATTTCCAATCCTGGATTCTAAATTTTCATGTCTTTTTTTGATTGTTTATCAATAAAAAAAAACTTCTATTTTTTAAATTAATTTTTTGCCTCAATCCTGGATGTATCTTGTACAAACATTTCCTCCACTTGTCTAATTCTGACAGTAACCACCAACGTGGAACTACAGTCATTTCAGTAGCCTTTCAAGCCTCAAGTGCGCTCTGTCACTTTATTAATGGCTTTCCCTTGGGCGATGTGACTGAGCCAGCAATACCTACTCTGGCCACAGCTCCCCGTCTTTGTACTCTCTTCCCCTTCTCATATTTCTCTACCTCTGAGCCTTTCCTCCTTATGTTAGGATAAAAGTTCCCTGATACTCCAACTCCATGGGCTCCAGTTCCTGTTCGTGATTCTGCTCAGGTTTGTGTGCTTGTTGTTTATGGGGAGGCAAGCTCTGAGACTACCATTGCTTAGGAGAGGAATGGTATGTAGAATGAACCTTAGGTTGGGAAGAGATGACTGCTCTGTGTAGGTGTAATGAAATGTTTCAGCCTTCTTTTTAAATATAGCACACTATAGATATAGTTTATACAGATATAGAGAGAAATAGAGTGTTTTTTTTTTTTTTTCATGGCTATTAGCTTTCTTGTTCTCTAAAGAAACTAATAAGCTATCCTATGCAACGGAGGTTTTTTTTTTTTTTTTTTTTTTTTTTTTTTTTTTTTTTTTTTTTTTTTTTTTTTTTTTTTAATCTATCTCAGAAGGGCATATAGGGCTTAAAGACTTTCCTACTGTTTCCCTAATATTCAAAAATCAATTTTTACCTTTATAATTTTATACTTTTGTTTCTGCTCATGCTTCCTGAAAACAATTTTTCATATTATTGTAGATAATGATCACAGTCTCAAGAGTTTACACATTATATCAATTTCTTCAATTTTAATAATGTTCTTTCATGTCATCTTGGCTTAAACTTGATTAAGGAGTTCGTCGAGTTTTCAAAACATGGCTCTCTTCTTACAGAGCCCTTAAAAGGAGACACACAGTGAGAAAGTCAAGCCTGTGTAAAGGAAAGTAATTGGAAATACCACACAGTACATAGTGAAAATGCAATTACTTTAAAAAATGAAATCTGTGAACTAGGCCACTGAAAATTATATGGAATATTTTAGTTCTCTTTCACTCTCTAACTTATTAACAGCATTATTTCAAAGAAAAGGAATTGAAACCATTAGAGAAAGTTAAAGAATTTAAAGAAAATGTGTCATTATAAAAAAGGTAATGATCTGTGTGTGCCTGGGTTAAAAAATATATGAGATGATAAATTAAATATATGTTTACTCAAGTGCAGCACCCGGATAAAAATGTAAATGAGATACCTAAAACCATAAAGAGTACTTAATGAAATAATGACTCAGTGTCTGGAGAAAAGAAGGCCTACACAATAACTATGTTTTTTTGTTTTCCTTCTTGATGAAAATGCAAATTAAATCATTAATAGTTTATAAATGAGCCCAGCTAAGAGACAGCTAGTGCATATCCTACTTTAAATAAAAGCAATATGTTTTCTGCTATACTCATTGAGGTAAACTCTAAATCAATTTGTCCAAGTTTCAAATATTTATCTTATTGTTTGTCTCAAATGAAACCTCATATGCTATTGTAAATTTTGGCATAAAAGAAATACCAGCTAGAACATCATTTTTGTCCTTTTAAAATTAGTTCTGTTATTTTTGCTTCTTTCCTCTACCCACCCAACACCTTGTCTCTTCCTCAGTGAGGCAGAGGGATGCACATAATTTTATTAGAAAAGCAATGATGGGACACTGTAAAATACCAAGAACTCATTAGCTTTTGGGTCAGCATCAGTATTTGGTAACTCTTTTGTTGCCATTAAAAGCTGTTCATCATATTCACACTAAGAACTTAGTATTGTACATTTTCCTTTATTTAAACTTTATTTATTTATGTTATGAGTGACTCAGCCTGCCTTGGGGGTGGGGCTGGCACAGCATGTGCTGCTGGGGATCGAACCGAGGTCCCTGTGCTTGCCTAAGCGGCGCTTTAGACTTCTAAGCTGTATCACTGGCTCTTATACATTTTCCTTTAATGCTTACAGAATTGATTTGTAATTGCTACCACTCTTCATGGACTTTATAATATGGTGGAGACACAGAATGAATAAAGATATATTTATCAATTAACTCTCAATGATCAGTACATTTTACAATTGGGTACCTTCTTTATGGTGGGGTTTTGTTTTCACCCAGAACATCTCTGTGTACCCTGTGTCCTTTTTACTACCTTTTGGCCCCCTTCCAGTGGAATACAAATCATGTTTCAGTCTAGCAAACGTATACATAATTGTGAAAACAAATCCTTTGAAAAATAATGCATTCTTAAACCAAATTAGCCATTAGCATGCTTGCAGATTGTCAGTGTTCATTGTACTTCTTTGCATTATAGGTAATGACACCATTGCCTGTAAATTGTTTAACAAAACTGTAAGTAGAAAACAAAGAGTATAAATTATTAAAATGGATAAACAGCATAAGATAGACTTTTAAATTTATATTGATTAGTCCAGGGTAAAGGGAAGATAATAAGATAGCCAATTAGGGAAGACTATTTTATTTAGATATTTGAATTTTTTAATTATAAAGCACTGCCAGGGCATAACAAAGACAGTATGTTGTGTGTAAAATGTCATAAACTCTTATCTAGGAGCCTTCCAGGGGTGAAAGGGTTTACAGAACAGCTCCAAAAGTTAGCCAAAGCAAAGTATAACCATAAGAACCGTAGTTCTTTGCAGAGTAATCTATAGTAAATAAAGAATTTAAATGCTCATTTTAAAATCTGATCCTAAAACATTTTTATTAATAAGGTGAGTGGTATTATTTTAATGTTAAATATGTGAGAACTCAGAGAAATTATAGCCAATTATTCAGAAGACATAATTTGAAATGTACAGAGCTGAGTGAAGTGGGACAAAATGATATTGGAGTGTAGTGGAGAGAACTTTATGTTTCCCGTGGAGGGAGCAATCCCTGAAAAGTGTAAATGCAGAGTTTACAATCAGAACAGTATCAGAAACTGTTTCCTGGGGACTCTTACTTCAGTGACTTCTGACTGTGGTTAGATGAGAAAACAACAACGACTAGAAAATTGTCGTCAAAGATGGAGCTAGCAATCTCAGCCACAGTCTTATCCACAGGCAGTGTCTGCATCCCCATGCTTTGAGTACAGGTTCACCTTGTGGTTACAGCACCATCTTTTAAAAATTAAAAATGCTAAACTAGAGCACGCTACTGGAGCAAAATTCATAAATGTCATTTTGTTATTTCTCCTTTCAGGAAACTGGGGACAGCAATTTATCCATTAGGAGTTCTCTTCTTCCCGTCACAACCACCATAAAATCTTTAACCCTTAGTGCCCGTGCAAAACGTGCTTACATGTAAATAAGGAGACTGATCCTGTGGTTGAAATATTTTCTTACTGAAGATTTATGCCTCCATGACAAAGCTCTTCTGTTGTCCTTAAAAACATGCCATGGAGTTGAGATAGTTCTAGATGGTTAGACCTAAGGACAATAGAAAAAGGAGCCAAGTCATTCAGAAAGATCCTTTGGCTTGAATTTTCCCCTTTTTCCTGCCTGGACTTTGGCAGTGGTACTAGCAATCCAGTGGTCACCTGCGAACCCAAAGGAGGAGTACAGCAAGGGAGAGCTAAGCTGGGGACACTAGAATTCCCTGACAGCACTAGGGAGCCGTGGCCCCTGACCTAAAGTTGTAATGATGGATTTTTCATTACTTGAATAAAAGAACAAATATACATTCATTTAAACTACTGAAGTCATTAATCCTGTTGTATCAACTTGTTTGGATTAAGAAATGCTGAGCAAACTAGCAGAACACACAGGTAGGTGTACCTGGGAGGGTTGTGAAAGTACGGTCTTGGGTACTGTATAAGTACTGTTTCTTGTCCATTCTTTCATAGTCCTGATCGTCTACTCTTCTGGGCAACATGAATGATACATCTGACCTACACTGTGCCCTCCACCCCGATGCTCCTGTCATGGAGCCAGATAGGTATAGACTGAATCTCCTGAATCTTAAGGTAAATTCAGTGTCTCCTCTTTTACATTGTGAGTGTTGGGTAGTTTGTTCTAGCAAAAGAAGAGCTAACACGGCTACTGAAACTAATACGACTACTGTTATTTGTTGAATTTTGTTTTGTCTATTTATGGATAAACTCAATATGTTATGCTTATGTAGGACATGCTATTCAATTTTCATATGAATAAAATAAGGCACCTAGGGGTTCAATGATAACAGATATGATTGATCTAATTGGGCTGCCAAATAGAAGGCAGAACTCTGGTTTGAGATATTTTTCCACCAAAACTTTCCACTGTAAAGCATATTATATGCTATCCTTGAGGTACGGAAGTTGGTTATCATTTTTCATCTTCTGGATATAAGCATATGTGTTGGAAATTGCTTTTTAGTACTGAGGGAAGAGAGAGAGAGAGAGGAGAGACAGAGAGAGGAGAGAGAGACAGAGAGAGAGGAGAGAGAGACAGAGAGAGGAGAGAGAGAGAGAGAGAGAGAGAGAGAGAGCGAGAGAGAGAATCCTCCTTAGTGTGGAGGTATGGACAGTAAGTTTACTCATGCAGCTCTCTGAAATTGTTCTATTGTGTGCTTTGCATTCTTTGTATAATTTTCTCAGAGCTGGTCCTTTGTGTGCTGGGGGAGCAGAAGCTTCTACACAATTTTCAGTAGAACTTTGTATTTTAGTTTGCAACATTCTAAAACATTCCACATTGGCTTTGTTTTCCTGGTAATCTGCTTCCATGTAAATAAAACACATTCCACCACCATGTACCCAGTGAAGAAGGAGGAATCCTATCTCCCTTCAGCTATAGCTAAGCCACAACATGAGCCCTGCAATTCATTAGAAGACTCCTAATGGGTTCACTTTGTTCCATGATCTTCAAAATACTAATTTTCCATCTGTGTTAATGCTTGCTTAAAGATTGTGTGTCCACTTATAAGAGTTCATGTCTCTCAGCCTCAGATTGCTCATTGGTAAAATGAGTTAGGGAACAGACATACTGACATGCTGTGCTAGGTGTGAGAAATGAAATAAATCATTACCATCTTTGATAAATCAGGCTTTCAGGAAGAAGAAAGCAATGTATTGATTGTTCATTCACTAGATACAAAGTTCTACTGAAAAGTGTGTAGAAACTTCTGCTCCCCCTCCCCCTCATCCCCCTCCTCCTCCTCATCATCATCCTCATCCTCATCCTCGTGCTCCTTGTCTTCCTCCTCCTCCTTCTCCTTCTTGTACTTACAGCAGGAGACACAACTTCCTGGGACTAAAAGACCCAGAAAAGTCTAAAATGTCAAATGAATACACAAACACATTCACTAGGTACTAAAACCATCCAATAGTTGTCTGAGATAACAGGTCAGCACACAAAGGGCCAGCTCTGAGAAAATTATACAAAGAATGCAAAGCACAGAATAGAACAATTTCAGAGAGCTACATGAGTAAACTTACAGTCCATAAGTGAAGAAATTTCCAGAAGTTTTACCGCTTGGGTAATGGACTGAATTTTTTGTCACATTAGAAATTTCCTATTTCATAGATGATAGTAAGGCTAAATTGAAAGGAAATTTCTCATTTTAACTTATGTATCTATTTTTTGTTTGTCTTTTATATGATTACAAAATGTGAGTGAACTATTTGAAATTTAGGAAGTGTGTCCTTTAAAAGCATGATCCTTTACGAAAAAATGAGATTTATAGAATCATGAAAACAAGCTTTTTCATGCCTAGGACACTTTCTATCAATTTTTGTATGAATTTAAGCAATATATAATAAAATTGTATTACATGCATTTAATATAACATCATCAGAAATGCTTATCTTTCTATGAAGTGACATTGAATATAAAATTTAAATTTTATAATTTTGAGCACTGCATGGAATATCACTTCCTATTTTGCAAATCAAGTTATTCTGTATAAGCAAAATTCATTTCTATAAGAAATGTATTTATAATTGCAGGCTGGTATTTTTGTAGTTCTGAGAAATTGTTTATCTATGACAAATGTTCATTGTTTACCTTCAGTACTTTCTAACTAACACAGATATCTGCTGATATTAATGAATGGCTCCTTAAAATAAATATTTGCATATGTGCATACATATACATGTGTGTGTGTGCAAAACAGATTTTATAGAAATATCTACATCTATGTAGAGAAATCTACATATCTGTCTGTAAATCTAATTAAGTACCACATGTGTTAATGAGTGTAACATATAATGGCTAAGGTATGTAATATACATAGACATGCATATACATTTGGTAGCACTTCTTTTGTATAGATATGCTCCTCATTGTGGCAAATCCATCGCTAAAAGGGAGGAACAGCTCATTTTGGGTGCAGGCACTGCTTGTAGATGGCTTATAAATGGTGATAAAACCAACATAAAACTGATATTACTATTATCTTACATCAGTAATTCTAAATAATATTATTAATAAAATTTCTCTTCCTGAAAGTATCCTTTGCTGATGTAGAGAAATAATAGCTGCATTTACTGTTGAAACTTAAATATGTTTCTAAAAGCACATAGATATATATTTACTTTAAATTAGCATATTTTCTTACTTTTCTAAAACCATTACTTTGTTTCTTCTGTTCTTTGTCTATACAGATATAAAACCTCAAACCATATTTCCATATAGTCTCTCTACAAAGAATAAATTTAGAAAACCATTTGCCCAAAGCATTTGCATCTGTTGCCTTCTGCATGGCAGTGATGGTCACTGGTATGGTAACGAGCAATATTTTCAGGTGACAGTGGATTTCTAACTGTGATCAACTTCTTACACCCAGCTGAATGAATGAGAATAGTGCCGGGTGTGGGGGCCCACCTGAGGACTGTTGCTGGCAGCATAAGAAGCAGAACCAGAAAAGATGTTGAGAGGATGTAAGAGAAGCTGTGTGGAAGCTGTTGGAGCTATTGGAACCTACCAGTTCTCCCGGACTGTTCTGCTGGAGGACCTTGTCAGGCAGGCTTTCTTGACAACTGATATTATTAGAGGAGGAACTAGGGATCTTATTGTTCTTAAGAATGACATGGTTCATTTTGGGGGAACTCTGGTCCTCATCTTGAGCATTGCTTCCTGGCTCCAGAGGAGAAGGTGGTGCACTGCTCAGCCTTGTGGAGAAGCTTATTGCATTGGCTTTCCTGATGTGAAGCCAGCTTTCCTCATTGTGAGAAGAGCTCGAGACTTCACTGTTGCTGAGGATGGCTGTGGTACCTTTGGGTGATCTCTGATTCTTAACTTGAGTGTTGCTTTCTGGCTCCAGTTAAGATTGCTCAGCCTGCTCCCATAGATTGTTAATCCTACTGGCATAGGCTTTCTAACTTACACCCCTGACCTGTGGGCCTTTCCAGGGCAGATCTGTGAAGCAGGCCTGCATAAGACATTGCTATGGGCTCTAGACCTCCAGCTGGACTCGTGGGAGGCACTATTATGAGCTCTACATTTTCAGCGGGACTCATGAAGTTTATTAGAATCCAAGTCTTCAGGTGGTTTCTTTGGTCA